>JAKSZU010000017.1:17060757-17338257 GCA_026018925.1 Tupaia tana
CCGTTCTTTTTCTTTAAAGTGTATCCATTTATTTCTTCCCTGAGCGGGGGGGGGGGAGGGGGGAGCAGGAGACATCACCCCCAACAAGTCTTCATACCGCGATCTACTCCCAGCGCAGCCAGCCAGGAACACGGGTTCACACACACACACATACATGCATCCAGCGTGTTCAGGGGACCTCAGAACGCCAGTCCATGACCTTCTCATGTGGCCTCAGCATCATTGACTGCTCTATTTCCCCTGCACCACCGTGGCTGGCCTACTTGGAATTCTCAACCATATGCGTTGTATGCCAGGCAGATACGAACATGTGAAAAGAGTAAAATAAGTGGTATAGGTATTGGCCTCCCTAGTTCCTCAGGAATCCGGTATCAGCTTTCAAAAACAATGGTGTTTAGGGAACCAGCAGTTAGCATAATGGCTATGTTGCTGGACTCTCACGAAGTCGACCGCGGTTCGCGTCCCGGACCCGGTGGCTTAGAACTTACACGAGGCGCATGTGCGTGTGTGCCCAAGATCCCGAGAGGAGAATGGAAGAGAAGGGATTGCAGCGTGACCATCCCCCCTGGGGGGTGATTTCTCGCTTTCTGTCTCTATGTCTCTGTCTGTCTGGCGAGCACACGTGCCCTATAGCAAGAACCTCTCAAAAAAAAAAAAAAAAAAAAAAAACGCACGCACACACAATGGTGTTTAAATTTACATATAACTTCTGAAACAAGCCAAATGTATACACACACACACACACACACACACACGGGTGCACGCACATTGTGTTTTTTTCTTTATTTTTCCTAGACCTTATGTTGTTCTCAAACTCCCATCACTAGTGAAGTAAGAAAAATAATGATAATAACACTGCCAGTAGGTAATTAACTCAGTCTTTCCCATCTGAAAAGCCTCCTGCTATTAACCAATGTCTCCTGGGTTAGTGCCCTGGGTGTCCGAGTTTGTCCCCTTCCCCACACCGTTCCTAGGTTTCCTTCTCTTTTCCAGGGTGACCTGAGGTCCCAGGTGGTGTAAATGCCCCAGTGTAAGATAGGGGTGTGTGTTTCAAGCCAGAAGCCTCTTCGACTAGTTCAACCCTCCCCCAGCTCTCCCTGGGGTCCTGATGCTGGGCCTGTCCATGACCTCTGTCTGGGAAGTCCATTTGCAGCTCTCTGGTCCCAGCATCCCCGCAGTCACCGCACTAGAGCATCTCCTGCCACTGTTCATTTGCCGCTGGAAAGCCGAACCACTGTGGCGCTCTGCCACCTTGTGGTCACTCTGAGAGCTGCAGCCTTTACAGGTTACAGGTGCACACGCGCACTCTATGGCAAAAAAAAAAAAAAAAAAAAAAAAGTTTACTAAATGAAAATAAAAAGAAGATATGGCATGTCTGGTAGTTACAAATATGAACTCACTATCTTCTACCTTCTTGGGAATAACCTTTATTAAGGGCCAAAGAGAAAAAAAATGAAAAGATGAAAGGGAGGGAGAAAGGCAGGAGAAGAGGGAAAAACAAAGACAAGTGTGGGGTTCTCCTCGCAGGTCCAGGGAATCACTGTTGCTAGAATAAATGTATGGTGGTTTTATTTTTCTTTATCATTCTTCTCTTTCTTTCTTTCTTTCTTTTTTAAGGTTTTTGTCATAGGATGCATGTGCTCGCCAGAGAGACAGGGAGAGGGAAAGTGAGAAATCACCCCCAGGGGGGATGGTCACGCCACAATCCCTTCTCCTCCATTCTCTTTTTTTTAAATTTTTTATTATCATCATATTCTTCTTTATATTACATTGAATTACATATAACTTTACAGTGTATTACATTGCTTTTTCAAAAGGGAATGCCATGCATGTCAGTCAGTACAGAGACACTAATCTCCCCACTTCGACATTCAATATCTTTTCTATGTTTTCCCCAATCATTATTATTATTATTCTAATTATTTTTTAAAACAGTCAATTGCTATTTCTCATTTTGCTTGTACAAATACTTTGCCCATCATGAAATACTTCTCAGACAAATCCAGTTGAGAATACTATACATGTCAACATCAACAGTTAATAAGCCGTATCTGTTTCTCACTAACGTCCTGCCTCTCTATTGTTCACTTGTTATCT
Organism: Tupaia tana; assembly: GCA_026018925.1. Lineage (NCBI taxonomy): Eukaryota > Metazoa > Chordata > Mammalia > Scandentia > Tupaiidae > Tupaia > Tupaia tana. The sequence goes on from JAKSZU010000017.1 coordinate 17,062,855, forward strand.
TTCTCTATCCTCTTCTCTTCACTTCCCCCATTCCACACTGTCCTATTCTCATTAAATACCTTCACTGCTTTTATGTCCTCCAATTTTTTGCTCTCTATCATAGAGTGCTGACAGTCGGTATATATTGAGTGGATACATACAATATCTTTCTTTCATATCCTGGCTTACTTCACTCAGCAATATATCCTCCGTATCTGACCACTTTCTATCAAATGCCAGGGTCTTGTTATTTTTTATGGCTGAGTAGTATTCCATAGAGTATATATACCACACTTTTCCAATCCATTCATCAGTTTGTGGACATTTAGGTTGGTTCCATGTCTTGGCAATTGTGAATAATGCTGCAATAAACATTGATGTGCAAGCACTTTTCTGACTGAGCGTTCTCCTGTCTTTTGGGCAAATACCCAGAAGTGGGATTGCTGGATCAAATGGTAGTTCTATTTGTAGATCTTTGAGGAACCTCCATATTGTTCTCCACAGTGGTTGAACTAGTTTACATTCCCACCAACAGTGTAGGAGGGTTCCTTTTCACCACATCACCGCCAACACTTATCACTTTTTATATTCTTAATCTTTGCCATTCTGACAGGGGTTAGGTGGTATCTCATTGTAGTTTTTATCTGCATCTCCCTTCTCCTCCATTCTCTTCTCAGGATCTTGGGTATGCACCCACACGCGCCCGGCATGAGTTTTAAGCCACCAGGTCTGGGACTCAAACTGCAATCAACCATGTGGGAATCCAACACCTTAATCACTACACCACCTCCTGGCCCCAATAAGTGGCATTTTTGAGAATGGGCCCACAGCGGTCCTGCATAGGCATGGATACAGTTCATATTGAAATAGCTCTTTCATTGAGGAGCCCACCTTTCGTTTTTGCCATAGTGTGCGTGTGTGCACCTGTAACCGTCTCTAGCTCACTAGAGACTAGCGGTCTCTAGTGAGGAACTTTCCCCAAGCCCCACCTGGCCTGCTCATTCCTGGTACCCTGTGAAGGTGGCTCTATCGCTGGCTATCCCTTACCAACGCCGCCTTTGCTCTGACTTTTCCCGAATCATGAAAAGGACTAAGTGATGGCTGCCATCGTCCACACTGTCTCGGAGCATTTATATTGCGTGTAGTGACATGGAAAATGACCCCAGACGCGGCTCTGAATACCAGGAGGGTCTGCAGAACTTCCCACAAGATGCGACGGCCTCTGAAGCACCCCTGCTACAGTTTCTAGTCAACGAGGAGTGTCGAACCTTTAAAACAGCATTTAGAAACTGATGAATGTAGTGCGTGGTCAGTAAAGACGGGTTCATACACACAGGGAAGAAAAGCAGGGGAAAAATCACTTATTAAAAAATCCACTCATTTATTTTCATGTGTATAGGACCTAGACTTTAAAGAGGTTTTTATTTTTTATTTTCTATTTTATTTAATAGGTTTGCTGGAGGGCGTGTACATTGACCAGAGAGAGACAGGGGGAGGAAAAGGGAGAGAGCACTCCTCCGTGGCACCTCACTCTTCAGTCCCTTCTGTTCCATTCTCCCTCCTTCCAGGGACTGGTGCACTCACACACGTGCATCCAGTGAAGGTTTTGTTTTATATTACATTTAATCACATATATCTTTTTTTTTTTCTTTTTTTGGAGAGTTTTGTTTTTTGTTTTTTGTTTTTTTCACTATAGGGCGCATGCGCTCGCCAGACAGACAGAGAGAGACATAGAGACAGAAAGTGAGAAATCACCCCCCGGGGGGATGGTCACGCCGCAATCCCTTCTCCTCCATTCTCCTCTCGGGATCTTGGGCACGCATGCACACGCGCCCGGCGTGAGTTGTAAGCCACCGGGTCCGAGACGCGAACCTCGGTCGACTACGTGGGAGTCCAGCAACATAGCCATTACGCTAACTGCTGGTTCCCTACATATATCTTTACAGTGTATAACATTTCATTTTCCAGCATGATTACCATGCATAGCAGTCAAGACAAAGACATAACTATACACTTCATCAGCAGCAAATTTTTTTTCATTTTTTGGTCAATTAAATGTATTTTTTAAATCTCTTTTTCTTTACATTTCCAGTGTGTTTTTCAAGCTGCTGGGTCCAGGACTTGCTCCCTTACCCACCAGGCCATGGGTTGACCCTGTGAGACATTTTTTTTATTATAGTTGTCTAAATATTGCTTGGAAATCTTTCTGACTTGCTTCCAGATTGTTGTCTATATTCCTGTCAAACTCAGAGCATTTACTTGTTATTATATGCTGTTGTTTAAAAGTACCGTGCTGCCTGGTGAATAAAACTCTGACAGGTCAGAGCTAATAAAGAATACAGGACTGGCTATATAGTGCAGTGGTTAAGCACAGTGGACAAGAGGCCGGATCCCACGTGGCTGACCAAGGTTTGAATCTTAACCCCAGTGGTTTGTGGCTTACAAAGTTTCATGTTAGCATCCTGATAGGATGGAGAATTGGAGGAAAAAGGATTGTGGCATAGCCAGGCCCCCATGAGGGGGTTTTCTTTCTTTCTCTCCTTCTCTCTCTCTCTCTCACTCTCTCTCTGTTCATGCATACCTACACACCCTCTAGCACTGAAGAAAAAAAGAAAAGAATGCAAACACTCTGTACCACTTTAAAATGGTCTATGTAATAGTTATGACATTTTTAATAATGTTTGTTCTCAAATACAGTGGTATTGAATTAAAGATTTAAAAAGATTCAGAATCAAACAAGAAATCCCAAAGAACCGAGCTTATTTAAATTCTGCTAACTCAGGCATAAAGCGATAGCAACCCTTTTAAATTCTACAGAGATGCAGTAGAAAAGTTTCCATATCTGTACTCTCACATTCAGTACCTCCTCTGTTCTCACCCCCCACCAGCTGCACGCAATTCCCACAAGGAATTCTATTCCTAAATGGACTTTTCTTTCATCTGTCTAAGACACTGTGTCTTGTTGATAAGTCGTATTGTAATGAAAAAAAAAAAAAAATGAAGTGACCTTACTACCTTTTTGATTCAGGAACTAGAGACCTTCTGTGGTTTAATCAACTTGAAATAGGTGCCAAACATTCCTTTTGATTGTAATTAACATGCGGATAAATTCAACCTGATCTCCACCAAAAACACTTGAGCTCAAAAAAACACAAAAAATTATAATTTGCACCAACAAATACTGCTTCCTTGAGCTTACTCCTAGTAACTTGATAATAGAACGTTATTATTCATTTTTAGGGCTGAAGCAGTTCATTAACTTTCTTTTTACAGTTTTATATTTTTACTTATTTTTTTAAAAAAAAGAAATCCTGATGCCGTCGACATGTTTGTATGCCCTTTGCATCACATTCAAGACTTTGGCAATCAAGGGTTCATTTGGTTTTAATCATCTCTTTCCCCTTTTCTCTCTTTGAAAATGAACAGATATTTCATCCTATGCACTTCGCACCCTCGAATTCCACATATGAGAGATTGTTCCCCTCCTGCACTTATTTAAAAATTAATCATAATTAAAGATGCCTAGCTTCATTTCCATAAGCCATACACTCTAATTGTTCATTATAAAAGACCTCATAGTACATATGCCATTAACCCCTATTGATAAGAAACTTTGCACAGCAAAGATGAGGTATGATAGGGTCTTTGCAAAGCAGTGCTTTAATAGGCTTATTCCTTTGCAAATACATTTACTCAAACCACCATATTCAAATGATGTTGTCACTAGATGGTTAAGTTCTCTGTTTGGCCACTAGAGGTCTGCCATACCTAACTGGAAAACATGCTGGCCTTTATCATGTAAGTTCTGGAACCAGGCTCAACAAGTCATTCATCCATCCTTCCAGGCAGGGCTTCATCAACTCACCCAGCCTTCCTTGCTCTCCGCCCAGGCCACTCAGGAGCCTGTTTACACAGGAGCAGATGCGAACATCTCCACTCTGTCCTTCCTTGTGTGAAAGGTTTTCTACCTTCTCCACCTCCACATGCCCTGGGGCTATCTGACCCTTCATCTCCTTGGCTTTTGCCTCCATTATTTATTTATTTATTTTTCCATTAGCATTTAGACTTCCTGAGTCTCCCATCCTGACCCTTCTCCACTCAGATCTTCTCTGGCTACTACTCTAAGTGCCTTCACACCTTCCCAGAGGAGTCCTTCCCTGGATTACAGGATTTCCACTGCCCCCCACCCCACAGGTGGCGTTCCATGGAAGCCGTCCTCACAAAGCAATCACAGCCCTGATGCCTTCTCTCTTTCTACAGTGAATCCTTACTAAGCCCCGAGGACCTCCTTCCTTAAAAGTTCCAGAATCTGCCCACTCTCCTCCTTGCCTCACTCTCTCCCAGGCCTTAATCCTTTCTTATCTAAATGATACCCACAGCCGCTAACTGGCCTCAGTCTCTGGCCTTGGTTCCTTCAATACCATTTTTACCCTCTTGCCAGAGAGATCTTACCAAAACCGAAATCTAAAGGTGTTACCCACCCTGCTGAGACCCTGTAGTCATTCTCTGAACTTTCAGGGAAGGCCCCAGGCTAGAGTGACAGCCTCAGCTCACTTCTTCCCAGCGTCCCCTCTTCCTCAAGCCCTCTGCCACACCAGGACCAGGCCTCCAACTTGTCCCTGTTCGTCTGATCACTGCTAGTGTTTGTGCCCACTCTTCTTTCTTTCTCTCTCTCTCTCTCTTTCATAGAATGTGTGCACATACCAGAGAGAAAGAGGGAACGAGAGAAAGAACCCCCGCTGGAATGTAGTCACACCACAATTCTCCTCCATTCCTCCCTCCTGTCAGGATTTCAGGCAGGTGTACACACATGCCCACCGGGCCCAGGAGTCCACCTGCACTGTCAGCCATGTGGGATCTGACTCTCCTACCAGCCAGGTCATGGGGCTGGTTCCACCTACTCAGTCCTACAGGGTTGAATTTCATCCTTCACAGTACTTTTCTGAAGAGTTCATGAGTAATAAACACTTTCAATAGATCTGGAAGTGGCTTTATTTCATTCCCACTTTGGTATGATCCTTCGGTGGGGATAGACTGCTAGCCTGCAGGTATTTTCCACACATTTGTGAAGCTAAGATTCTAACATGTCCCAGCATATGTCACTGCTAATGTGAACTCTGCTGTTACTCCTGTCATCACTTTTCTGTAAATAACCTATTTCTCCTCTCTAATTGGTTTGTCAAGTTCTAGCTTTTCCTTAGGCTCTGAAGTTTTATTCTCATGTGTGTGTTCACCTTTAGTTTCCTTGTTTAGAATATAGTTTGGGCCCAAAGAGTGGTCTGTAACTTGAAGACATTTGCAATAGTTCTGGAGTTGAAGGGCCATTGAAGGATCTTCATTTTAAGATCACAGGCTTTTCCTCTTTCCTGCCAGCAAGCTAGGTCCTAGTTTTATATTTTGAATAATTCTTTCCACTTCAACCGTGTGAACTGACTTTTCATCTCTCTGGGCTTGCTGACAGCAAAACTGACAATTCTAAGTATCTGAGATATAGTACTTTGAGCCAAAAAGAATACATTTCCAAAAAAGCAATGATATAGTTCCCATTAGGGACAATGTTTCCTATGATTTTTTTTTTTTTTTTCTGAAGGAAGGGCTAGTCATTGGAGTAACACTGCAAATCCTTCTTCATGCCCTCACCACATGTTCCTTTAGCCTCACTCCAACCGCTCCACCTACCACCACCTCCGAGAAGGAAGATGTGTCCTCGGTGAATACCTCCAGGTGGAACGCACGGATCTCTTAGCTCCGTCTTCTCCTCGTGTTTCTGTCGGACAGCTCTGCCATGGTTCAGGCTGCTTTGTAGATACATATATCCAAAAATGGGGCTCAGTATTAGGAGCTGACATGCCTACAGGTATAAGCATGCTCTTTCACTAGTGATTTCAGTATTCAGGTGCCATTCTGTCCTGTCTGCTGAAACTTAGCTTTATTTATCAATTGATTTAGATCTAGGCCAGGCAGGAGAGAGTTATTTATTGGTGCTATTTATTTATTTAGTATGACCTAAAATACTCTCTTCTGTTACTATCATAAAATAGCAATAGATTCCTTCCTTCCTTCCTTCATTAAACAAATATCTACTGGACAGATATGATGTGCTAGGCCCTAAGGGTATATTAGTGAACAAAATAGTCAAAAGCTCTGGCTTTATGAAGCTCACATTCTAGTGGAGGAAGAGGGGTATACATAAACATAATAAGCAAGTGCCCTGGGGTGAGGAGCAGATTAAAGGAATTGGGGTTGTCCAATGGGGACATAGGGTAAGACAGGGAGGCAAAGAGCACTGAGAATATAATATTTGAAGCATTTGTGCAGAGAATAGAGGAAATGAGGGGATAGACTGCAATGATATCTGGGGAAGAACCTTCTGGATAAAGAAACAACTCTGAGACAGGAAGAGCGGGGAGGTCAATGGGTCTGGAGATGAGGAAGCGGAGGGCTGGAGAGAGAGAGGGAGTTACTGGGATAAAAGGTCAGAGAGGTGAGAAGGAAGAAGCTCATATGAAGTCTGCAGAGGCAATTTGAGCTTTCCTTTCTTAGATTTTTTAACTTTCCTTTGAAGTGCTATGAGCTGCGGTTGCCGGGTTGAAACAGAGAAGCAACACGGCCTGACCTATGTGTTCCAAGGATTAGCCTTGCTGCCCTTTTGAGAATGAACTCAGAGGAAACAAGCAGAGAAGTGGGAAAACCAGTTTTAGGAAGAATGGCAGCAACCCAAGTGAACCCTGAGGGTGTCCTGGAAGACAATGGCAGAAGCAAAATGTTGTCAGATTCTGGATATCAAGGTGAGCAGGAATTTCTGATAAATTACTATTAGATACCATAGCCTATACTATTAATTATTTTTTCAGGGTCACTGCCTCTTAGGAAGTTCTAAAGAAGTCTAATAAAGTCCATCAGTGACCACCTCTGGGGACAGAAGTGTGTATTTCAATAACTTAAAATAGAGTTTCTGCAACTCAAGTTACTGTGATTTGGAGTGAAGTCTGGCTCAAATGTATTACTTGTTGGGAAAATTTAAATTTTTGTTCTCTAGATATCAATGTACACTCTTTAGAAGATGCCATGGATTCTAATGTATAAAACTTGTAACTTGGTTAAGAAAATGAATTGGTAAGTCAATATTCAGGCTCATATTCAAAATAATTGCTAAAAAATCAAGTCAGACTTGCCCTGTAGCACAGCTATTAAGCCCTACACAGAGGTCAGATTCCCACATGACTGACCAAAGTTCAAGTCCCAGCCCTGGCAGCTTGAAAAGATCATATCAAACACACGTGTACACAGCCTTAGAATCAGAAGAAAAAGGACTGTGATATGACCAGGCCCACTGAGGGTTTCTCTCTCTCTCTTTCCTTCTCTCATACCTGTGCGCACCCTCTGCCATCCAAAAAATATTTAAGAGAACATTTCCTTCTTTTGGAATTTGCCAAAAGGAAAATAATAAAACAATGACTCTGATGTTTTTTGAAGTTCTGCTCTGCTTAAATCTTGACAGAATGTTCAGGAGTATTAGAAAAATGCATCCTTCCTCTTCTTTTATCATCTTGTATAGGAAAGACCAAATAAGGGTCTATCCTCTAAATAGGAATATATTAAAAACTTGTTCTTTTAAAAACGACATTACAGGCCATTTAAGCCAAGTATCACTTGATGAACTCGATATGAATGAAGATTTCCAGAGCACTGTAAAATGAAACGTCACTAACATTTCTTGAAAGACTGACTACCAACTTGCTCATACTCCACTCTGAGGCTACCACGACCACCAATTTAACAATAAGTAAAAGATGCTTGACTAATTGTTTATAATTTTTTAACTATTACTCAAATATGTCAAATAGCTAATCAAGAAACAGGGTTTAGCCTCATTAGAGTGTCCCAAATACATGTTAGGAAGATATTAATTTTTTCTGCTATTTGCATAAACTTATGAAGATGAACATGGAGAAAAATCATCTAGAGTCCCAACTGTGTACCAAGAGTGTAGCCCTGAGGGAATGACTCTCCTCCATGATTCTTGCCTCCCACGCAAGTTCCATACCTCATCTCCTTTGCCTGCTACCATTTTTTGTTTAAAGAAACTTCGACACATCAAGGGATGAATGACCTTCATCCCCGCCTCCAGAGGCAGTGATCATTAAGTGGATGTTAACATCTCCCCAGAGGAGCAGAAAGAATGTTGAGGACCTATTTTTACAACGTAGTCATCTGGGGATTTTTGTCATTCAGAGATTCTATTGTTTTTTCCACTACCATCTGTAACAAAACAGGGAAATGAGGTTTGAAAAAATCAATGTTAAGTGTAAACAAATCACTTGGGTTCCACTTGGCTCCATAGTGTTTTATGTTGACTTTACAGGGGTAACCTTTCTAGGCATTGGCCAATTCCGGTGTGACAAATAAAATTATCTTTAAAATTGGAGTATGACGTCACCACCAACATGGTATGATGGAAACAAAGATATAGCCAGTACCTATTTATCCAGAAGGACAGGAAAATGAATAATTTAATAGTCTCATTAGGTAAAAATTATTGTACATAGATGATCAGTTTTTCAAAGAACTGGAGTAAAAATAGAATATGTTTAAACTATGGTAAGTACAGGTTAACCATTTGGTTCAAAACAGTCACTAAACCACACTTGTAATTATGAGTATCAATGACTATAATTTAAGAATAGGAGGTGATGATAAAACTGTGTTAAATCAATGCTAGCTTTCTAATTTGACCTGAATATTGTTAACTTCAACAAATTCTCACCTCGTGATTATATTATTATCTATCTCTTTCTCATAAAAAAAGACATACAAATGCAGTATACATCTTTATAAGTCCTGTAATTTGAGTTTTTAAAATATTCCATTTCAAGGAAAGAAGAGAAATCACTCTAATAATAATGCCCATATAAAAATAATACAGAAAGCACACTTTCTTTTTCAAATTATTTCCAATTACTCTCTAATTATATAGTATGAGTAAGAATTGTGGTTTAAGATATTCAAAACTTCTGATAATTATGTAAAAGTTGCAAAAAAATTATTCAAGCCATATACTCATGTCCTGTGCTTGTTTCATAATGTAGCAGGCCTGCATTTTTTAATCAAAAATATTGGATTTAGAGCATAACACATCCAAATGCAAAATGTTCTGAAAATACTTCATCCCGCCTTTGGGTACTCATCAGGAAGCAGTCTGTGCTTTGCAGCTCCAAAGATCAACCTTGTTTTTATGCACGTTACGGTAGAAATCCTGTTTTCAATGGAGAATGATGTTTTGATATGAACCAAAAGCTCTCTGATCATCTGAGATTTTACTAACTTCCTAAGCAGCAGGAACATCCTCAGTTTTTTTTTTTTTTTTCCAATCTTTGAAGACAGTATAGCTTTCCAAGAATGCAATCATTTTATGTTGAGTCTTCTCACAGAGGAATCAAGGTAATTATAGCAGAAAGAGAAAAGCCGAGGAGACTCGGGGACCCGAAGCATCCCACTCACTAAGGATCACAGGTGTGAGTTTGGGGTAGGCTGAGTGCGACTCTGAGGGGATACTTCTTTGCGGGGCTCCTTTCTCGTCCCTCTTGTCTGATGTCCAGGCTGCTAACAGGCAGAGCCGGGGACTTTCCAAGGCTCTCCCTGTGCATTGCAGTTCTCTCTCCTGAAATGCTCGGTCTCCCAGCACGGACTACCCTCAATGTGGTCAGTGATGAGTTGGCATAAGGGTACAAGTCCCAGCTCATGTGCCTCAAGAAAAGACAAACTCTGTAAGGTCATTTATGCTCCAGAGTTGCCCACAGGATTGGACTGCACCTGGGACCACACCTGAAATCATGGTAATTGTTTTTCTTTCTTCCCTTTCTATTCTCTTTTAGACCAATAGGTACCCAAGAAAGAAAGATGTAGAAATTAAGGGTCTTGAACAGGTGACATTCAGAATCAGGACTAGGACTCGCAGGCAGCATCAGAAAAGTCCAATGGCCACTATCAGAATTAAAAGGGGGACCAGTAGATGGCATAATAGTTACATCGCTGGACTCCCACGTAGTCAACTGAAGTTCAAGTCCTGAACCTGGAGGCTTAAAATTCACACCAGGTGCTTGTGCATGCATACCCAAAATCTCAAGAGGAGACTGGAGAAGAAGGGATTGTGGCATGGCCATCTCCCCTGGGGGATGATTTCTTGTTTTCTGTCTCTCTATTTCTCCCAGTCTCTTTGGCAAGCACACATGCCCTATAGCAAAATCTCTCTCTAAATAAATAAATAAGAATTAAGAGGGCAGGCTCTGTGGTCTGGTGCCTTGGACAGCTTGGATTCTGCATGACTGACCACGTGGTTCAATTCCTGAATCCAGCGGCTTGAGAAACATGCCAGGCATCTGTGTGTGCATGCCCAAAATCCCGACAGGAGGAAGGGATGGTGGAAAAGTAATTGTGGTGTGACTATGCCCATGGGGAAAGAGGGAGTGATTTCTCCTTTCTCTCTCTCTGTCTTTCTCTGTCTCTCTCTCTCTCTCTCATCTCCCTGTCTCTCTCTGGCAAGCCCACATACCCTCTGGCAAAAAATAAATAAACAAATAAAAGACTTGATGTTCAGAGGCAGAACCTCTGAACAAAAACAAAAATCCCAATATTAAAGCAGAGCTCAGTAGTGGAAAGGACATTGGCAATTTACAAGAAGAGGGCTCTGAATGAAGCAGGAGGTGGAGTGGTGGTTATGGCACTGGACTTCCACATGGCTGACTATGGTTCAAGTCCTGGACTTGGTGGCTTGCTTTCTAACTTCCCCTCTTTCTGTTTCTCTCTCGTGAGCACATGTGTCCTCGAGCAAATTTTAAAAGTAATAATAATAATAATAATAAATAAATTTTTAAAAAACTGGGCTCTGGGAGGAGGACCTGATACAGAAATCTAGGAAGAAAATGTGTGGCAAAATTTTTAATTCTTTCGTGTCTTTTTGTATTCCTTCTGTCTGGAATATCACCTTCTGTTTAAACTGGAAAATTCTGCTTAGTCTTTGAAAACACAACCCTGACATCTCCTTCTCTGGAAAGGTTTTGCAGTATCCATAACACAGGCAGAAATCCTCCTTCCTCTCTAACAGGTATTTAATGTAGTTTGAAGTTACCGTCCAGCATTATTGTTAATGTTGGTGTTTACACTGTTCGTCTTTGACACATTGTGCCAGGGAAGATCTGTCTTCTTTGTCACTTTATTCATAAATCCTATCATGGTGCCTAAAGCACCTGTCATGTGTTGAGAGGAATAATTCCTAGAAAAATGCAGAATGCAGATTCCTGGCTCAAGTAAAGCTCAGGAACAGATTGGAGCTGCTCGATTGAATCTGGTCAAAGCCCCGCTGGGTAACAGGTTCAAGGCTAGTGGCTGGAAGAAGAGGTGCATCTTAGAGGGTGGGAAAAGATGGTAACTATTGCATGGCAGAAAGCCAAACTGAGTTTGGAGAATCTTTTCTTTCTTTCTTTTTTTTTTTTTTGTGAATCTTTTATTTCTTGAGTTCATGTCTTTCATACCCCATAATTAAGGAACCACATAAACAATTTGTTCTACTGCACAAGAACAATCAACTCTTTTATTTAAAAAATCACAAGCCTAAATATAGGGATGTCCTATCTTATCAAGTAAACACTTATCTTTTTCTATGAATAGGCTTTGTTCTTTGCAGCAGTTTTTAATATACAGCAAAACTGAGCAGAAGATACAGAGATTTCCCACACGCCCCCTTGTCCCAGATATGTATAGCTTCCCCCATTATCACCAATCCCCCCCCATAAGAGTGACATGACATATTTGTTACAACTGAACCTACATCATCACCTTATTATCACCCAGAGTCCATAGCTACACTCAGGTTCACTCTTGGCGTGCATTCTATAGGTTTAGACAGATGTACCATGACTGTCCCCACCATTCTAGTGTTACACAGAGCAGCTTCACTTTCCCAAAAATGCTGTGTTCCATGGTAACTTTTCCTCCATCATTCTTCTGCTTCTACAATTTGATGATGAAGGCACTTGTAGGCCAGACTCTAAAGCCTCATTACCACCCCTCCTGGGCTTTATGCATCCTACAACCCAGAATACTCTTTCCACCAATCAGATTTCTATTCATCCTTCAATGCCCTCTTTGAATGTCTTCTCCTCCATTACATACTTTCCTTTGAGTTTTCTAATCAGAATTCATTACACATTTCACAGCATCCTAAACTGTAATCATCTTGAGTGTCAGGACTGTGTCTTATTCAATTTTATCTTAATCGCCCATTATAAATAAATAACCAGTCTCTGAAACATGTTCAATTCATGTACTTTGTTTTTTTTAGTTTGCTATAGGGCATATGTGCTTGCCAGAGAGAGACAGAGAGACCAAGAGAGAGATGAAAAGTGAGAAATCACCATCCAGGGAGGATGGCCATGCCACATCCCTCCTTTTCTATTCTCCTCTTGGGACTTTTGGCATGCAGATGCATGTACCCAACATGCTTTTCAAACCTCCTGCCTGGGACTTGAACCATGCAGTTGGCCAGAAGGGATCCAACCCCCTCAATCTCCACACTACCTGTTGGTGTCTTTTATTTAGAGTTTTCTAAATCGTCTGTCTTAGAAAAACCGAAAGATTTGACTTGAAGTCTCTAATCTGATCCTCCTTAAACTTAAATTCAAAACTACTACCAGATTAATCTACCTAAGATTTAAATGACCTTATCACTCTAGTTATTAAAATGCTTAATGACCCTCTGTCTGTCATTCAAGTCATTTGAATATTCTTGGAGGACCTACCATTTGACAGACAGAGTAAGCAAAATGTCATCTTCCTTATCTTCATGAAGGTAACAGTCCAGTATGAAGCTCAAAGAAAACATACACATGTGCATGAGAAATACAAACCATCCTAAGTGCTGAGTAAAAACACTAGATGTTTGAGAGACAACAGTAAGGACTCCAAACCGGGTCTGATTGCCCTTGAGGCCCAGTGTCTGAAAAACTGCCTGAGTAAGAGTCAAAGGTTTTTGCAGGTATGTTGAACCCAGCAGAACTTTCCCGCTTTGCTATTGCCCGACGTCAAACGAGTGTCAAGAACACCGTCAACTCGTTTCACTTCGTTTATCTTTTTAGTTCATCAGCCGTCAAAAGTTTTCAACACTGCTCGTTTGGATACAGATGAATATATCCTCTATGTAAAAAGTCCCAAGTGTCTGTGAACCCCAAAATTACCACCATCAAAACACATGTGGAGGAGACCAGATGGTGATTCAGAGGTAAAACAGGACACTCTACAAGGCTGACCCACACGGAAAGGTCTAGGTGTGCGTCTAAAGACCTCCCCGAATGTTTCAGACATACTCGTGCCTGTGGTCTGGTGCTGGCTTTACCTGGGGGTGGATTGTGAAATCAAGGTCCTATTGAGGATGCTGTCTCTCTGTCTCTCTGTCTCATTATCTCTTTGTCTCTCTTGCTAATGATGGAAATAAGTAAAACAACATATATATGTGAACAACAAGAGAAGATTAGAGTAGAGCTACAAGGAAATTTCTTCTGTTTAATCTCTATACACATTAACATCCTTCCAGAGTAGCTGGCATCCTTTACCACCACCAACGAAGTAAACCGAATCTTCTGTTATGAAATCATTAAGCCAGACATGGTTTTTTTCAACAGATACTGTCACATATCTTAGAATATTTTTTAAAGGGCCAAAAATATTTTAGTAAATATTTTAGGCTTAGCAGGTTATATAGTCGCTGTTGGAAGTCCTCTGTGTACCAGGAAAGCTACCATCAGTCATATGTAAATAAGTGGTCATGGTTGTGTTCCAGTAACACTTTACTTACCAAAATAGGGATCCAACCTGTGGGCTATAGTTTTCGACCCTTCTCTTAGAGTAAAATCTGCTGTTGAATACACACACACACATACACACATACACACACACACAACTAATGAATGCAAAGTGCCTTGTGTATATTGGGCAATACAGTGTGTCTTTTTTGTAAAATGGTATATATTCTTCTAGGGTTTAGAATATATTAAATTATCCATGAAATATGGTACATATTTTAACCATATTTTAATTTAATTTACATTTGTGAACTTCATCCATCACTTTTTCTGAGATTGTATCTGACATCTTATTCTTATACACACTGGCCCTTCTATTTTTGTGATCCTCAAATTATGGTAATCAGTGATTTAAAAAAATATCATTTTTATAATAATATGGCCTTAGTGCAAATAGCAAGTTTGGTGTGTGTGTGTGGGGGGGGGGGTTGTGTGTGTGTTTTATTTAAGTTAATCATTCTCCCTCCACTATACTATAACTCTGTAGCTTTGACTATTAAGGTTCTTCATAGAAACATGTTCAGAAACATATAGCAGATGGCTTAATGGCTACATCTCTGGACTCCCATGTAGGTGACTATGGTTCGAGTCCCGTACCTGGTGACTTAAACTCACGCCAGGCGCGTGTGTGCACAACATCCTGAGAGGAGAATGGAGGAGAAGGGATTGCGGCGTGGTCATCCCCCCTGGGGGTTGATTTCTCGCTTTCTGTCTCTCTGTCTCTCTCTGTCTGGCTGGCAAGCGCACACACCCTATAGCAAAAATCTCTCCAAAGAGAAAAAAGAAGAAAAGAAAGAAAGGAACATGTTCAGTCCCTCCTTTTTAGGTTTGTCTTCACCTCCAAGAGTTGCGTGTAGACTCAGGCCGTCGTCAGTCTGGCTTCCCGTGGAAATGCACTGCTGAGCATTTATTGATGCCTCCTTTCCAGAAGACGACGGAGACATTTACAGAGGAGTTGGCCTAACTGGAACGGTATCATGCCTTTTCTCCAGACAGAAGATCTGAAGAGAAAATATGCACTTAATTTTCTGAAGAAGGCCAACACCAGGCCCCTCATCCTCTTCAGCCCTGCCACTTTGTCCCAGTTGAGGGTTCCTCTCCAAGAACTCAGCGAACGATCCACTCCTTTCTCTTCACCCAGCTCAGATTGCAGTCTCCAGGACTTACCTTGGCCTTTTTGCCAGTTTACATGGCATAACTGAAGGCCAAGAATGAGACTTTCACGGCAGCAAAGATGACGGGACACGTTCAGAGTGAAAGCCAAAATTGTGCACTACAGAAAGGAGAAAGGGAGTTCTGTTTTCCCATGTACAGACACAGTCACAAGGCCACATTAATTTCTTCTAAAATTGAGGTTTAGGTTACGTGGTCATTAAGTCTGAGCTCAGAGAAATGAAGTTGACAGCTAAATTATAGGCAAAAGTCACTGCTAAGTGCCCGTCTCATAGCCTTTACCCACCCATCGACGCATGGAGCTTTTTCTCTGTTTGATGTATTAATCTGATCCCGCTGACTCAACCCAGGGGGAAGTCCTACTGAAGCCTGAGAAATCAATGGAGAAATTGTACATAAACAGGATTCAGGAGGTAGGAAAATGGGGCAGGGTTTAGGGCCCCTGGACAGACAGCAGGCTTGAATTGGGCATTTGATATCACATCAATTAAGCCTGACTGGCATGACAGCCAACAACATTCTTGTCCTGTGTTTGTAGATTGAGCTCCATGTCTTCTAACCACAAAGTGAATGAGCACAAGCAGTCTTTTCTTCAGAAATGGCAAATAACTGGTCAATCAAGTTCTTAAGAAAATAATATATAAACAAGCAGAAAGAATAGCACGGCCTGGTGATCTCTAACTTCAGCAATCAGCCTAAATATATTAGTATTATTTTAGTTTTTAAATCTCTTTTCTGTTTGTGTTCTTAGCAGGAATGCCAAATGAAACAAATAAAAATACAGGGACACCCAGCTAAATTTGAATTTCAGATAAACAAGTAATGTTGTAGAAGCATGTCTCTTGACATATTTGCTCTGCTAAGGAAATATTCACTTTTTAATATGAAATTCAAATTTAACTAGGCATCCTGCATTTTAGCTGGCAACTCTCATTTGTAGTAAAGCATAGGAAATGAAAAAGGGTGACATTTCATATGGAAATATTAATTATTGGATGGATAAATTGTCACTGTAGCCTTCCGTACTATGGCTCAATATAGACTGAATGAGATCAGTTTATTATTTCTTGCACAAATGCACATACTAATTTAGAATAATTGGAAAAGGCCTGTCTGAAACAGTAAACTATTTTTAAGTAAATGTTATAGTCAAAGAAAAGGAATCTTACAGAGTCTAGTTCAATCACCGAACACTCAGAAATATTTATGAAAAGAATCGTCTGAGGGACCCAGCTGTGGTGTACAGTAGAGTACTTTTTAAATAATTATTTATTTTATGTATTTATAATTTTTTTCACATGAGTTTTTGACAGTGAAAGACAGAGAGAGAGAAAGAAAGAGAGAGGAAGAGAAGGGGAGAGTGAGAAAGCAAGCCGCCAGGTCCAGGACTTGAACCACGATCAGTCATGTGGGAATTCCAGCACCTTAACCACCATGCCACCTGCTGGACCCAACAGTACAGAATTATACTGGAGCCACAAGAAAGGCCCAGGTTCAGATCTGTCATGCCCACACTTGCCCATAATCCTGGCTAGCTCAGAGGCTGAGGGAAGATTGCAGTATGGCAAGATGTGTCAAGGATTCTTCTTTCCCAAAATAAATAAAAAGTAAACTTCTAAAAAAAAATCATGTGAGATAAATTGCCCATTGTCAGATAACTGGCATAGTTATTAATTAATTATAACTGAGGCCAATAGGGTAGAAAGATTTCCTTTGAAGGAAGTAGATAATTATCATTTAAGTTCCTTCAGGGTTAAATAGAAATATAGAAAATGATATCTAATAAAAGGTGATTACACTAATATCAAAAATAAACTCTCAGTCTGACCCTGTGGACTAACAGTTAAGGGCACCAGATTCCACATGGCTGACCACACAGTTCAAATCTATCCTGGCAGCTTGAAAAACAGATCGCATGTTTGTACATGCATTTCCAACATCCCAATAGGATGAAGAAATGAAGACGTGATGCAGCTTGACCCTTGGGGGGTTTTATCTGTCTCTCTCTTTGTTTCTCTGTCTTTCTCTCTCTCTCTAGTGAGCACACATCCCTTCTAACATAATAGAAAACTCTCTTCTTGAAATCAGCATAATTAATAATAATAATAAAGATAAAAATGCGAACCACTTATCAAACACTATTGTTCATAGATTTCTGGTGTACATTTTTCCAAGCACTTTGTATACAACATCTCATTTGGCTTTTCATCCTCAAAGTATCCCTACAAGAAAGCTATCCTTACATCTCCATTTTTTAAGAAATCAGGGATTAAGAAAATTCACACAGAGGCAGGGCAGAGACTTTCATCCACATTTTACTAATACTATGAAATTCCATGTTCTTAACTAGTACATGGTATCAACCCTTGTACAAGCAAAAGACTGATCTGATATATACGTGACAATAGAAAATGGGTTAGAATAAGATATAATAGTCACCTAAGGCTGAAAGACTTAAAAATTAGAAGACATGTACTAGCATATGAAATACAAATAAAGAAGATAAATTAAGAATGTACAGTCTGCTTGTGACTTAATTAGAGATTACTCTGACCATAAGGTAGCTAGAATCTTATGCGAAGGAAGGGAAAGATATTTCTGCATAATTTATAAAAACTCCCAAAGTGATTCAGATATGCACTCCCAGTGGAGAACCACTGGTTTGGACAGATGTATCATCCTAATAGTACAAGTGATTCATTAAGCTGCCATATGTTGGGAGTATTCATTGAAACATAGGGCTGTGTGTGATAGAAATAACACTACTGTCCCTAATTACCACTGTGGAAATTGGCTTGCAATTTGGGTGGCTAAAAGTGCTCATGGGTGTAGACAGAGCACATGTTGGGGAAACAGCCTTTGTGAAAACATGTAGAACACTATTAAAGTTGCTAATGTCTTAGCTGTTCAGTGTAAGGAGGATATAGGAATTTGAGTATCCAAATGCATCAGAGCAAAAAGAAACAAACATCTACATTAAAAAATATACTTTTTTGGAACCAGCAGTTGTTGTAATGGGTATGTTGCTGGACTCCCATGTAGTCGACCACAGTTCAAGTCCTGAACCCGGTGGCTTAAAATCATGCCAGGATTATGTGCTTGCGTGCCCAAGATCCTGAGAGAAGAAGGGATTGTGGCGTGGCCATCCCCCTTGGGGGGCGATTTCTCACTTTCTGCCTCTCTGTATCTCTCTGTCTTTCTGGCAAGCACACATGCCCTATAACAAAAACCTCTCCAAAAAAAAGTACACTTTTTTCCAGAGTACTTACATGTTTCAGAATTAAAATTTTGGTGTCTTGTGTAATTTCTGAAGTTTTTTTTTTCTTTATTCATGAGAGAATGCATGACTGCATACATGCAAGAGAGAAATGAATAAATTATTTTGAGAAATTTGAAGAAAGCAAGGAGAAAACTGAGAGGTTACACTGAAGGAAAGAAATAGAAGAAAGAAAGGACAGGACAGAAACAATGCATGTAACAGGAAAATATTGAATTATGTACGCTTGCCATCTCTCCTTTCATCTCCTGAAATGGTGGATGTCACGGTTAAGATTTTATTTTGCTGCATTTGAGGGTGGGTGAAAATACAAATAGAAAAATCAAGAGAGATTTAATTATTTCTCATAAGGAAAATGCTAGGAAGAATTTCTGGGAGTGCCAGAAAGGAACTAGAAACAAGAAGCAGACAAAAATGGAGGGAAGAGGAAGAGGGCTGAAGAGGAACAGGGGTAGATTGACAAGGAGAAATGTAGAAGGTGTGACGGCAGCCATGGGGGATAGAATTTCCAGGAAAGTTACGTATTTAAGGGGGTTCTTAGGAAAATGTTCTGGGTTAAGTGTGAAGTGTATTTCTGCAGCTCTCTGACACCTTCTGCAAAATGTAAAACCCACATTACTTATTGATGCCTTTGAGAGCATTTTTTGGTTTGTTTTTCTCTCTGACTCTCTCTCAGTGTGTGTGTGTGTGTGTGTGTGTGTGTGTGTGTGTGTGTGTGTTTTAAGATAGCAAGGGCAGTTTCAGGTGAAAAAAACAAAGGTGGGCCCAAATTGGCCCCATGCCAGTAGAAGGTGCACAGTGTCATGAGGAGGAGCTGGAAGAGATTCAAAAGCATATAGTTTTCTTTATATAAGAAGGAAATGGGTATCAGTGGAGTTCTATGAAGGGTCTTCAAAAATTTTATGGGAAATGCATATTATGAAGAAAATACACATGGATCTCAAACAGTTTTTTCACTCCAAAATAAATGTATATGTTAATTTAATGAGCTTTCTGAGGTCTCCTCCTATGTTCAAGTTGTGGCTGAGGATATAGTGGGAAAAGCTACGGAGATGTAAAGATACTGAGTCACAGAAAAGGAAAGTGTATCCTAATGTCCTCTAATTTCCCTTGAAAGGATTTAGGTCATCTGTTAGAAGTAGTGTTGAATATGAGCAGAGGATTTTGAAAAAGTCTGAGACAGCTAACTCCCAAATTACTAACAATTCAAGAAGAAGACATCATGGGCTGAATTTTTTAAAAGCTTGCTGAGTAACAGTAAATGCTCATCTGAAACTAGTCCACAGGGACTCAAGTGTCACTGTAGCCATGATATCATCATCAGCAATAGTAACTCTAGGGGGAATATCTGAGAAAGTGGTAGTGCAGTGTTGGTCAGAAGAGGACATGGAAATAGGCTGGAGTATGGGTGAGTGCTATGGTCTGATGGTGCACCTCCAAAAGTCATATAGTAAACCTCAATTCCAAATGCAATCGTGTTAAAATATGGGGCCATTAGGAAGTAGTTAGGTCATGAAGTGGAACCCTCATGAATGAGACTGGTGCCCTTCCACCACGTGGAGTCACAGCTAGAAAGTGCCACTTGTGAAAAATGACACTCATCAGACACTAAATCTACTGACACCTTGATCTTGGGCTTTTAGCCTCCAGAATTAGGAGACATAAACCTTTGTTGTCTAAAAGCTACCCACTCTGGTATTGTGTTATAATAACTCAAATAGATTAAGAATGCATCTGCTATGCTGGGCAGAAAGTCATGGGGAAAGTTATTCATTGGATTTTGTCACATAACTGTCTACAATGAGAGGAAAGAGAGAATTCTTGAGATTGATTATTTATTACATATTAATAAACAGGATGTCTGGGAGAAATCAGTCAAGTACAGACTTGTGTATCCTTAATAATGTTTCTGAGACCTGGTTTTCTATAAATAAGTTGATTATTAAATGTTAACCTTACCGTTTCAAACCAATTTAAGGGACAGAGTGGCAGAAGAGGTCAGAGTAGGAACTAATTCTGAAGATAGATTCCTCTACCTCTCCTCTGGAGTAGTCTTAAATCTTTCTGCCTTCTGATACTCTGCAATAGATTTTATTGATTAATGAAAGTTTTAGGGGCCAGCAGGTGGTGTGGTGGTTAAGGTGCACATGGCCGACCACAGTTCAAGCCTCAGACCTAGTGGCTTACTTTCTCACTTTCCCTTTCCCTTTCTCTCTCTCTCTCTCTCTCTCTCTCTCTCTCTCTCTCTCTCTCTCTCTGTCTGTCTTTCTGGTCAAATTAAAAACTAAATAATAATAACAAATAAAATTAAATAATTTTTTAAAACTAAGGAAAAACTTTGTTCTTTTCTTATTCAAAGAGGCATTGTTAAATCTTAAAAAACATCTTGAAATTTAAAAAAAGTCTACAAATTCACATTCACTATTGCTAAGTCAGTGTTCTGCTTATCTATTGTTTGTATTAAAAAATCCAAAACTTAAAGGCTTAAAGCAAAAAAAAAAAAAAAAAAAAAAAGTATTATTTTTCCCAAAGCTGCAATTTAGGAAGGGTTAGATGGTGTCATCATTGCTATTCTTCCTGACCACAGCTGGAGTGTCTCAAAGGCTGAGGTCTGGAACCTTGTTCACTTCCAACGCTGGCAGTCAGTGCTGGCTAGGACCTTAGCTGGGTTCTCAAACAGAATATGTATATGTGACCTCGCCATGTGGCCTGCTTCCTCACGTTAGGGTAGCTGGATTCTAACCACAAGCATCCCAAGGGTGAGAGAACCAGGTGCAAGTTGTATTACATTTATGACCAAGTCTCAGAAACATCACTTTCACCGCTTTTTATTCTCTGGGGCTTTCACCAAAGTTCACCCAAATTCAAGGGAAAAGAGTAGAGAAATAGATTATCTGAGCCAATTGTACCATATTTTTTTCATCCAGACCATCATAAGACCTATCTAATTTCAAGGGGGGGGTGGAAATAAAGTATTCTTAATGGAAGAATAGTACAGTTCTAGAAGAACATCTGGTTTGGGGAATCTTGCTTTAGACATTTTAGAAAATACAGTTTGACACATTTAACAATTTTTTTTTCAAAAAATCTAAGTATGAAAGTAGGTTCTGTTTTATTTAGTTGCCAAAAAAAGGATATCTAAAAACTTTCTTACCTATTCAGAAACAAATAGGTGTTACCTTCCTTCTGCAAACCACAGATTTCCTGAAGTTTTACGTCAATGTGCATCTTATTCTAGCAGTCAAAGGTAGAGTTTGACCCTAGAATTTTATGGGTGCATCTCACAGCAGAATCTGAGGATATAAGTAAAATGCTCTTCTGATTGAAGCTTATTTTAGAAATAAGTAACAGATGAATCACTAAATAGCTTATGGTTATGTTTTTATTGATTCATGACTCACCATGTGCTCCAATCTTTCAGGCAAAAGATAATGTCTTTCCCTGTAGATGATTTGCTCTATTAGACCTCATGGGGAAAAAGAGTTCTTTGCTTTATATTTTATCCTGACAAGGTAATGGCTCTTGTCCTTCTCCTCAAAAGTGACTAAGATGCTCACTTGGGAAGATGCATTAACTTTACAAGCTATATAAATTCCATTTATAAAATTACTACTACTCAGGTATTATTATCTGCAAGAGTTAATGCTCTTTATCAGTCTACAGAATTTATGGCAAAGACTTGGACCTCCCCATATCCACAGGGTGCCACAAAAGGGAGACCATGAATCTAATTCTAGGTAGCTGTGCTCAGGATTAAGAAAATGGACCAGTTCTCTGATGTGCCTAAGCGTCTTTGTCCACTATCAAAAGCAGAGGATTACTCCCCACTCTCAAGACTTTATACTTTTATTCACACCATTTCCTCCCCACTGAGAGCCTCAGCTTCCAGCTCAAACATCATCACCTCCTGGAACGCAGTTAAAGCTTTTTCCCTGTTTTCCAATATTTAATTACTGTAAGTATGTCAGCATAAGCCCGAAGTCAAACTTATTCATTCTCATTCAATGTAGTATTTTATTATCTCTCTCTCTCTTGCACTGAACACAATATATTGACTTAGTCTTAATTTTTCTCTCCTATTAGAGAAATTGGTAATATTTGTTCCTTTGGTCCATGAAATGAGGCCTGCTAGATAGAATTGGACCATTTCAACACTAATTTCCTATTGGAATCTTCTAGAGCACTTTTTAAAAATATCAATTACTGGAATTCACCCTAGACTAATGGCCACTGATTAGGAAGGCAATCTCTACATTAGTCTCTCTTGGTAATCAAACCTGCCTGTATCTACTCACATAAAACTATGCAAGGCATTTTATTACTAAAGCATATGTTTACTACTCTCAAATAAATATTTTATTACTAAAGCATCTGTCTGTTACTCTCAACTAAATGTTGGCAAGACAGGTGCACCAGCCGAGGGAATGTATTTCTCGTGGCCAAAAATCAGTTGTACAGTAACAAGTGAATGCATAATCCATCACAAAGCAATAATATGATGTCATAGATAATTTAATACTTTTACATTTTACCTATTCCTTTTCAGACTTGCTTATTTATTATAGGTAATGTAGGGACTATTATGATACTTTTTAATATATTTTTATTAAAATTTTACCATTAATCATCTTTTTAAATGTTTTATTGTGATTTCTTATTTATATTTAATCATTGCACATCTATGTAGGGTACAGTGTGGCTTTTCAAGCATTCATAAAATATGTAATAGTCAATTCAAGGTTATATCTTATATTATCATATTTGGCATTAAATGTTACATCAGGCATGATTGGAAATAATTCTACTCCCTCTTCTTCTTTGTTTCATTTTTTTTTAAGTATAGATTGACTTGTCAATGATTTTTTTGCTCTGCTGTGGTATATGGTTCCATAACGTATTTCAATTCTTTACATGCATCCTTGTGTCTGTTAAGCACTTTCTCTCAAACACTCTCCCATCCCCTGCGTTCCTTCTGATATCTACGTTTACTCTCTCTACTTCTGTGCTGTTGAATCCTTCAATTTCAGACATAGAGTGTGGACATTCAGTATATGTTAAGCAGGGACATACAGTGTTTTTTTTCATAGCCTGGTATATTTCACTTAGCATTGTATCTTGCGAGTTCATCCACTTTGTGTCAAATGACATGATATTGCTGTTCTTTATGAATGAGTAGAATTCCACTTTTATACATACTACATTTTTGGGAGGTCTTAGATTGATTGCATGTCTTAGCTTTCATGACAATGCTGCAGTAAATATGAATGTGCAAATGTCTCTCCAACACAGTGATTTCCTGTCTCTTGGGTAAATACCCAAGAGTAGGATTACTGGGTCATATGGTAGTTCAATTTTTAGAGTTTTGAGAAAACTTTATACCATTTTCCACAGTGGCCATGCTATTAATAATTTACATTTCTACCAGAAGTGCCCACCTCTAGTAGTTTGATATTTTGGTGGATATATAGTTTTCACAGCAACCTGTATTTCTTCCACTGAATTCTCGTGA
Source organism: Tupaia tana (assembly GCA_026018925.1). Classification (NCBI taxonomy): domain Eukaryota; kingdom Metazoa; phylum Chordata; class Mammalia; order Scandentia; family Tupaiidae; genus Tupaia; species Tupaia tana. The sequence goes on from JAKSZU010000017.1 coordinate 17,086,649, forward strand.
TCTGCAACAAAAATCAGTTGACTGTATGCTGTTGCATTTATTTATGGATTCTCTATTCTGTTTTTTTAGTCTATGTGTCTGTTTTTATGGCAGTATCATGCTGTTTTGTTTCCTGTAGATTTGCAAAATATCTGGACATGAGATAGTAAGACACTTTGGACTTTTTTTTTTTTTTGCATAGTATTGCTTTGTTGATACAAATTCTATGTAGTTCCAAACACATTTCATGATTGCTTTTTTCTATTTCTGTAAAGAATGTCACTGGTATTTGACAGGAATTGTACTGAATTTGTAGACCACTTTGACATTTTAACTATATTGATTCTTCTTCATGAATAAGGACATTTTTTCATTTTTTCTATCTTTTTAAAACTTTCTTTATTCAGTTTTTTTTTCTCATTTCATGGCTTAGATCCTTTACTTCCTTGGTTAGATTTATTCCTAGGGGTGTGTGTGTATGTGCGTGTGTCTATAAATGGGATTGCTTTCTTCTTTTCTGTCTCTCTGTTCATTGTTAGTGTACAAAAATGCTACAGGCTTTTGTATTTGTATGATGATTTTGTGTCATGTGTCAGATCCATTTGGCTTATAATATTATTAAACTCAAGAGTCTCTTTGTTTAATTGTTGTTTATATGATCTAAGAGTGAGAGTGGAGGGGTCAAATCCCAAACACTTAAATTCGTTAGTTGGTTTCTCCCTTTAGGTCTAGCGATCTTTGTTTTATGTATTTGGTTGCTCCAATATTGGATAGGTAAATATTTATAATTAATATATCTCCTTGGTGAGTTAACCCTTCTTATACTATTTCATGTCCTTCTCTGTCTCTATTTACATATTTTAGCTTAAAGTCTATTTTGTCTCATATTGGAATAACAAACTGCTGCTGTTTTGGTTTGTTTGTTTGTTTCCATTTTCAAGGAATGACTTTTTCTAACCTACTTTCAATCTCTGTGTGTCTTTACTGAGATGTGCTTCTTGTGATCAGAATATCACAGACTTCTGCTTTTGACCCATTTCGCCAGCCTGCATCTCCTGATGGCGGAATTTAATTCATTTGCATTCCATGATATTATTGATTTGTATAGATTTACACCAGCCATTTTGTTAAGTTGCTTCCTGGCTGTGTTGCATTTTCTTATTTTCTTTTTTCTTCTGCTATTGTTTACCTTTGTCAATTAGAACTTTTCCACAGTGGTAGTAATTCCGTACTACTCCTCCAAGCCTTCAGATCAATGTAGTTGATAAGTATCTGATATTTTTAAATGATCTATTATTCTTTTCCAGGTTTCTTTCTTTCTTTCTTCCATGAGTGAGAGAGCAACACAGCACCGTGGTCAAGATCTTGTCACTATGATCTACTCCCAGCTTCAGCTAACTCTGCATCAGGGAGACATGAAAGTCCTGTAAACCAGGGTGGTCTCTGAAAAGGAACTGGCAGCATTTCCATGTGGATCTGCTTCATAGATTATTGTGTTTTACTGCTGTGCCATCACTTGGCCCCATGATCTATATGTATTAAAAAAAAAAAAAAAACAGCACCATCTATGTCTTTACAACTACTCAACTTATTAGCCCAGTATATACAACTAAAACATATTAAATAAACTGTGTACTAATGCCAATAAAATACAGGAATTCTCAGGCATAACCATAGATTTCTCTAGTAATTTATCTTTAATCAGTGAGCTACATTGATTTCAGTAATTGAGTTTGTTTTGAGTAAATGCATGCTGGAACTCGCATGTAATTAATAAAATGCAACTTTTACATTATACATATAAGTTTCTCAGGTAAATGTTCTTAGAGAAGAGGAAGATGAAAATCCCTGGGCAAAAAAAAGAAAAAAAACTTCAGGAGTCAAACAGCAGCACAGTAGTAAAATTCCCAGGTTCATGATCAAAGACCTCTCTGAGCACGCTGGCACACGTGAGTGTACCCATGATGCCAGATGGCAGAGACTGGAAGCAGTCCATGGAATGAAGACCCTATAGAAAATGTTCTCTCTCTATCTGTCTCTGTCTTTCTCACTCATGGAATAAACTTTTTAAAAAGTAAAGAAAAACACTTTTAACACCCACTGATTAACACCTACTGTAACTAAATGACTAAAATTTCTCTTTCCATTTTTATGACAAAAACTTTGCTTCTGTTCAATACTGTCTCTCACCTAAACTATGTATTCCAATAATCCACTAACCACTCATCTTACCTCTGGCACCAGAATTCCTGTGTGACTACAAGAACTCCTGCTTCCCCCACCACTAGAAAAACCTTTCTAAAAGTTTGATGTGACCATGGCTCTTTGCTAAGTAGAAACCTTTGATATTTTTCGATTGCACATAGGCAAAGTCAGAACACACTTGGGTGGCATTCAAGAACCTTCAAATTCTCTTTTCTAGATTTCGCTCCCATCCACCAGAGGTCCCCTCAGTCTTAACCACACAGGACTCCCTTAGTCACATTCCCATGACTGACACAGGTCGTTCGCAACCTGGAGCATTTTCAGTTCCTCTTTCTTCATTAGGTCTACCTAATCACTTGCAATTTTAGGAAATGAGGAAGACTGAGTTTAACAATGCTCCGTCAGAGTGTAGAGTGTAGTATGTATAATGAAAGGAGAACAGTGGAAAGCCACTGGGGGAAACTGGTAGAATAACACTGTTCTCACACCAGGGGAAAAAAAAAAAAGCATTCTAGGGTCCAGCAGGTAGCATAGTGGTTAAGGCGCTGAACTCCCATGTAGTTGACCGCAGTTCAAGTCCTGGACCTGGTGGTTTGAAACTCATGCCAGACATGTGTGTGTGTGTGTGTGTGTGTGTGTGTGTGTGCCCAAAACTCCAGGAGGAGAATGGAGAAGAACGGATTGCAGCATGGCCATCCCCCTTGGAGGTGATTTCTCACTTTCTGTCTCTCTTTCTCCCCCTGTCTCCCCAGTGAGCTCACAGGCCCTATAACAATGTCAAATTAATCTCTGGTTAGAGGTGCTCTTAAGTTTCTATGTTTATTTGCCTTTGACTTTGGATTTTAACATTGCATATCTACTATATTTTATTTTAAATTCTTAGGTCCGAAGACAAATTAACTATAAATAAATTGTGCAGATCACAAATCTGGAAATAAAATTACATGTATTTCTTTTCTTGGAGAAGGTCAGCGAATTGAGGTTAAACACATGACAAATGCCTCTCCTTCATACCAAGTGTCTGCACTCTATGACTGAAACTAATTGTCTAAAAGATATAGAAACACAGTATATAGATGTAAATACCAGATATAGTGTGTGTGAAAGAGGAGGGTCTGAGGAAGGACATTTGGGGGAGGGACAGGGAGGAAAAGCATTATTGGCACAAAGAGGTGTGGTATTATCTGTTGAAGATGTTTCGTGGTTTTATCAACGATGCTGTGGAGAGGTGTTCACCTGTTGAAATATCCATTTTGTAAGACAAATAATAATATGATTGAATGTATGGAAGAAAATGAAATGAAAAAATAAATAAATTAATTAATTAATTATTTTTTTTAAAAAAAACACCTGACAAATGCATTTCTTCCTGAGAGTAAATTTCTCCCCCCTGCCTCTCACCCCTACATTTTTTTTAAACTGGAAAACGCAGTTCCTCATGAGTTCTATGAGGTGCTGATTTTAAAGTTGCATCTTGTGCTGTTCAGTCTCCTAGGATAATGATTTACTATAGATGTGTCCCTTTGGACAGCCTACCTTTGTAGGATGGACAGCCGACATCTCATTTTGGAGAGCTGTCTTCATTTTCCTAGTAACTCAGAAGACACCCAACACCAGTGTTTTCTCCATTCTTAACATTATTCTATCAAAGCCATGGTGTCTGTGGAGTTATCCAATGATGTACACTGAAAAAAACACATAAAAATGGGCCTTGGTAAGCAAGATAAACTACTCTCAGAAGTCATTTTGAAAGAAAAAAAATTGACCATAATTTATCAAACAAGATTATCTGTCTTTTACTTTACAAAATAATATAGTTCTCTCCATTATTTAAGATCATCAAAATAAAAGTGAAGGAGATAGTTGAGAATTGTTTGGATGCTTCATTTAGAGAATAATACACTATTCCCTGCCAGGTGTTTTGCTATATGCTGAATATGCCGTAGGAAACAGACCCACTTCCTAACTTCCTAAACTTAATGTATGCACGTTTTTCTCAGATTTAGAGTGCATAAGAATTGCCCTGGAAGTTTATCTAAAATGTAGGTTCTCGGGGCCAATAGGTGGCATGGTGGTTAAGGCACTGGACTCCCACATGGCTGACCACGGTTTGAATCTTGAACCCGGCAGCTTGAAAATCACACTGGGCACGTGTGTGTGTGTGTGTGTGTGTGCGCGCCCCAAAATTCCAGGAGGAGAAATCATCTCCCCAGAAGATGATTTCTCACTTTCACCCTCTCTCTTTCTGTCTCTCTCTGCACACGCGCCCTAAGGCAGAAAAATAGATATATAGGTTCTCAAGACTTGGATTCTGATTTGGATCGGGTGGAAAAAGTCTGGGACTCTGGCCTTTTTATGGCCAGCTCCAGGCGATGCTGTTACAGGTCATTAAGGACCACACGTTGAAAACACTGGCGCAGGGGATCTGCTTAGGAACAGGGTTGTGATGAAGTTTCCAAAGTCGTCATTTACAAAGAAGAAAGGCGGAAGGTCGGCGTCAACCGTATACATCGTGTTGCAAGCACAGACAAAGCCTATCCCGTAAGAGGGAAAAACGGATTCCACGTTAAAGGGAAATTTTGCATGAGATGCAAGCTTTGTGGTTATTTGTGATCTTTCAGGCTCTCCATCTTCCAGCTGTGACCAAGTCTCTCAGGACTCTTCAGTATGTGTTCAGCCTCTTTCCCAAGCCCCTCTGATACTCATCCAGCTGTTCAGAGAACAAGCCAACTGAATCAACAAGCGCTATATTTACCACAAGTGAAAGACTATCAATACTTGAGATAGCAGCAGGGAATTCTGACATCTGGTAGCACCAGATGATTAAGAAAGGCATTTGGCAAATCAAAATAGGTGAAGCTCAGGGAAGACAGCTGCTCCGTGGGATCAGGATTAAGCCAAGCTGGTTAGAAGAGGAACTGTCTCAAGTAACAGTGGATTTGCCTAATAATTTGCAAAATCTCTCCTTAATTTCTCAAGTTTTTCTTTCAGATACCTAGATGAATTAACTTGTATTATTGGATAATACTTTATATAAACAAATGTCATGTAAAGTGAATATTCATTCATAATTTATCTTTCTCTACCTAGAGAGTAAAAAGCAAAATTGTTTAAGCAATGCTTAGGAACACTGAGTTTCTTTCATCAGGAAGGTTTCTTGTGGAAATTTCAGTGTACTTATCCTTTTAAAGCAGCTCACATAAACCAACGTGCCAGTGATGGTGGGATACAGGAGGCAAACTGCTCAAACATTTTCTTTTGCATAATTCTTCTGGAAAAATGTAAACATTTCCACATACAGCTCTCCTTTGGCTTAATATATGGATGTCTCTGTTTGAAATACTGATGGCACCTTCTAGGTCTGGGAGCTCAGACAACACAGAACAGGAATAATTGGCATCACCCAAGTCATTAAGCAGGTTTGAAAGACCCAGTTGATGAAGAGTGGAGATTAAGGGCCTGGAAATTCAACCCCTGTCTGATGGGGAATCGGAAGGGGCTTGGCAAGGGGTTTTCCTGACATGACCTTTGTGTCCCTAGGATTTGTCAACTCTTCATTCTTACTTGTTTTTATTTGTTTAAGCTTTTCTTGTTTGTTTATTTCTTCCATGAGTGAGAGAGACAGTCCCCAACAGGGACGTGGAGCTACAATCCATCCCTAGCCTTTTGTCAGCCCAGATCACAGCCAGGCACGTGCTTGGTGTACTCAGCGGGGTTTCCAGACTCGAACCAGGGAACTCCCCACGTGGGACAGATTGCAGGGCATCATGTTTTACTGCTGTGCCACTGTCTGGCCCCCGTTCTTTCATCAATCATTCCATTAAAAGTAGCGCTGCTAATGCCCACAACGCGCTCCTTGCAGAGCTTAGAGCAGGAGCTACCAGAGTGCGCAAAGCGATCCCCACACGCTGCCCTGCTGTCCTGAATTCTCAGCACTCGCAGACCGTGCTACGAACTTCCCCACGCAGGAGGACAAAGAAAATACGTCCGTGAGCATCCTTGAGATTTTCTGTCTTGCTCAGCCCTCCTACCTTTTGTCTTTTTGCTAATAACCAAGAATGGTTATAATGCACCCATTAAAAAAAGATGATCATCATTAAATAATTGTAAAACTATTTAGTACAGCTTCCAGTACTTTGACTAAGGATACTTAATGTCCTCCAAGACAGTTTCGACCTGAGTTTTCCTATTACTCAAATCATTTTCTGTCAGACTATTAGTTCAATTATTAGAGAAGAATATTAAATCTAATTCTACCACTATGGCAATAATATGGAATTAGTGCATTGTAAAACATGCTAAACTGTCATGATGAGTCATTTTAAAATGTATCCTATATATGAGTGCTTATTTGTTTTTAAATTTGCCTGAAAAACAATGGTTATCAACCAAAACCAACTTTAAGAGTTCAAATACAGATATCCTTGATTTTCTTTTCTTTTCTTTTCTTTTCTTTTCTTTTTTTGGAGAGGTTTTTGCTATAGGGCGCGTGCGCTCACCAGAAAGACAGAGAGAAACAGAGAGACAGAAAGCGAGAGATCATCCCCTAGGGGGGATGGCCACGCTGCAATTCTTTCTCCTCCACTCTCCTCTCTGGATCTTGGGCACACACGCACATGCTCCTGGCATGAGTTTAAGCCACTGGGTCCGGGACTCCAGCCACGGTTGACTACATGGGAGTCCAGCAACATAGCCATTACGCCAACTGTTGGTCCTCAGATATTCCTTTCTTAACAATGATTAGACTTACAATTGTTTTGTTCTTTTTTACTTTAAAAAGGTTTACCAGGAAGTAATCTCATTGTAAGTTGAAGAGTATTTACATTTTTTTTAAGTCTTGTTTAATTACTTTCCTTGTTGCCTTCTTTTGAGAATTCTCTATAGAACTCATTTTCAAAGTTATCTCAATAAAAGGGATGAAAGCATCTATATTTGGTCTTCTCATACATTATCTAAGTCCCCCACTATCACCACTCCTATGTTTGGTTTTGTTTTGTTTTTAGAGAAATTTTTGCTGTAGTGCATGTATGCACATCAGAAAGAAAGAGACAGAGAGACAGAAAGAAAGATATCACCCCCTGGGGAGATGGTTTCACTATCCCTTCTCCTCCATTCTCCTCTTGGGTTCTTGGGCACACACACACACACCTGGAGTGAGTTTGAAGCCGCCAGGTTCAGCACTCAACCCATAGCCATGTGGGAGTCCAGTGACATACCCATTACACTATCTGCTTGTCCCACTCTGTTTTTAAGTGTATTAATTTATTCTTCCCTAAGAGACAGAGGGACAGGTGTCCCCTACAGGTTCATGCTATGATCCACCCTGAGTCTCAGCCAGCCTGGGCCATGGGCACGTGTACATGAACCCAGATGGTACAAGGAGGCTTCCGGACACAAATCTAGCACCTTCCCGTGTGGGCCTAGTATTACAAAACCTTGTGTTACTGCTGTGCCACCAGCTGGCCCAATACCCAGTTATTAATAGCAATAATTACTATTTCCTGACTGCCAAAACCATACAGGACTGTGTTAGAGCTTGCATGAGTAATCACTCATTTTACACAGCACTTCTGTCAAACAGGTTTATCCCACTTGTAGAGTAAGCCAAGGCTTCGAGATGTTGACTCATTGGCTGTGTCTACACAGCCTGTGAGCAGAAGTGCCCAGGGCAAGTCAGATGGCTCAAGACTCCTGAGGCTGCCCCCAGCCCTGTCCCAGGCCACACTCCCCTCGACCTGCAATCTAGTCAACTCTTCTACGAATTCAAAATAGCATGAGTAAGTTTTGTAAGTATCTCACAGCCATGAGGAAAGAAAGATTATGAATTCTCTGCAGGATACAGAAAGAGACAAAGATCTGGATAGTCTGTTAATGTTAGTATTCAAATTCTTTATGTATTAACTTATTCTTTGGCTATTTGGACTATCAAATTCTCTCAGAAGGTGCTTGTTAAGTCATGTAATATAAGAATACAAAACATTTGCAGCTTAGATTTTTTTCTTCCTGTTGCTTTATGAGTTATTACTTTCCTTCCATTCATTTTTCTTCTTTTAAACTCACTGTTATTTGCATGTTAAACTCCTAGACCTAGCTATTTTATCTCTTAACTTTTAAATCATAATTCCCATTTCTCAACTTTTTAAAGAAATTTCATGTTGTAAGGTTATGCATCAATTTGATCTTCCAGATTATTAACACAATTCAGCAAGAGTCATTCTTTTTTCAGTTTCTCTACTTTTCTCTTTAGTAACATTTCAACAAATAGCATGTATGGTGATTGTGGCACTGGCCTGTTGTCTTAGTAGACCTGTGAATAAAACAGGTAATTATTCCAATCAATGCAAAGCTTATGACTTAGCAAGGGAAAAATAGACATGAATGACAAGCGTAATAATGAAGTTAATTATACAGCGTTTTAGAACATGGTGAGGGCTATAGAAGAGAAGAAAACAAAAAGAAATAACGTAGAGTGAGAGAAATAAAAGTCCCAGGAAGAGCCCAGCTGTAGGATGCTGATACACTATATTAGACCCAAATGGAAGGCCCATGTTCAGATCCCCAGCTGGCCTGTACACACAAGATGCACCCTCATGCACCTGTCACCCTAACTGGCTGAAAGATTGAGAGAGACTTGTAGCATCACGGAACCTTATCACATGTACTTGTCTCTTTTCCTGTCTCTCTTTCTCTCCCCCATCCCATTAAAGAAATGGAATAAAATAAACTCAAACAAACTTCCAGGAAGATAGTCACAGGTGGTTGTGCTCAATAGGCAGAGTGGGCCACACAGGGAGATTGAGATTTGAGTAATTCTGTAAAGGAAGTGAGGCAGTTAGCCACACTGATGTCTGAGAGGAGAGTTTTCTAGGCTAGCAGAACAAATGAATTTACCTTGACATTGAGGTGGGAAAATGTTTGCTTTAGGGACAAATGTGGCTGGAGAAAAGTGAGTAATGAGAAATGTCCTAGAAAATAGAATCAGAAAGAGTGAGGAAGGGGGAGTAGGATAAATTTTTAGGGTCCAATTGTCCCTGTCAGTGACTTCTATCCTTAGGGAAGTTGGGAGCCATTGCCAGGATTTCAAGCAGAGGAGTCATACCATATGCCATATGTTTTAACAGGCTCATTCTGTCTCCTCTGTTGAAAACAAAATCGAGGGGTCAAGGATTGAAAGAAGGAAATCAACAGGACCAGCAGATAGTTACATAGGCATAATAGTTACATCACTGGACTTCTCCATGGTCAACTGCGGTTCAAGCTCCAGACCCAGCAACTTGATGCTCACACTGGGTGCATGTGCATGTGGTCCCAAGATCATGAGAGGGGAATGGACGAAAAGGTATTGTAGCATGCCCATTCCCCTCTGGGGGGTGAGTTCTTGCTTTCTGTCTCTCTATCTCTGTCTGTGTCTCTGGCAAGCACACTCGTGCCCTATAGCAAAAATCTCTCTGAAAAAAAGAATAGAAAAAAGAAAGGGGGGAACATAGGGCAGGTTTTTCAGTAATTCAGGTGAAGTACAATGAGAGCTGAGACCAGGAGCAGGATATTGATGAAGGTGAGGCATGGACATATGTTGAAATAGAACCCACAAATTTCCCTGGCAGACTATGGAGTTTTGAGAGAAAGAAAGGAACCAAGCATGACCTCAAGGCTTTTGGCTTAAGCAATTAGAAAAATAAAGTTCCTGGTAGCTGAAATGTGCAAGTTTGTAAGTGGAACAAGAATTTTGTGGAGAAGAGCAAGAATTCAATTTTAGACATCCTAAAATGTCTACCAAATATCTAAATGAAGATGTCAAGTTGACAGTCAGATATCGTATTAGTTTTTTCCATTGCTGCTGTAACAAACTATCACAAATTTAATGGTATAAAACAATATCAAATTGTTATATTATCATTCTGTAGGTAGGTCAGAAGACCCATCATGGATGGAGTGGTCTAACCTCCAGGTATTGGCGGGACCACATTTTTTTTCTGGTGACTCTAGGAGAAAATCAGTTTCCTGTTAATTCAGGGGTGTAGAATTCCATTCCTATAGCTGTAGGGCTGAGATCCCTGTTTGCTAGCTGGCTGTCAGCAGAAGGCCATTTCCAGTTTCTAGAGGCCAGCCACATTCCTTGGTTTGTCTTCTCCTTTCTCCATCTTCAAAGCCAGTGATAGGATGAGATTATCTCGTGCTTTCAATCTCTCCTCCTTCTGCTTTCTCCTAACTCTCTCCTAACATCCTAACTTTCTCCCCTCCCCTGCCTTCCTTTTATACTTTTCAGAATTGATGAGAGTAGACTGGGCCCAGTTAGACAATTCAGGATAATCTTCCCCTCTGAAGGTCCTGAACTGCAGTCACATCTGCAAAGTCCCTTCTGCCATAGAAGGTAACATTTGCACAGGTTTCTGGGATTAAGGCAGGAGTATCTTTGAGGGGCCACCCTTCTGTCTCCCTTAGATGTTGAAATCTACATTTGGGAGAGGGGTGTAGGCACTTAGGCTGAAGATATCAATTTGAAAGTAGTTATCATGCAGTTTAGTTTGGATAAAAAAGATGACCAAAACTTGAGCTCTGAAAAAAAAAGAGAGCAATTCATCCAAAGAGACTGAAAAGAAACAGAAGTATAAACAAGAACGTCTTGGTTCAAGCTGCTGTAACCAAAATGCCACAGACTAGTTGACTTGTAAACAACAGAAATGTACTTCTTCCTGTCTTGGTCTGTTACTACATTACTAACAGAAATACTTGAGACTAGATAATTTATAAAGAAATGGAAATGTATTCAGCTCACAGACTGTAAATCTGAGGTCCAGCTTCTGATAAGGCTACAACATGGAGCAGGGCAGGCTCTAGAGCAGAGTGGCTGTCCATAAATGTTGGCCTGTCCTGGTCTTCTTTCCCCTCTTAAATATCTGTCGAAGCTCCACTTCACCATAATGACCTTAACACACCCAAGTCTCCATCATGGGGCACCATGAAGTGATTCAGTGTTCACTTCACATCTTTACAATACAAGCAAGTCCCAACACACAAATTTCTGGGAGATATCTAAACTATGTCACTCGCCATGGAGGCTGGAAGTCAAGATCCGGTGTCAGCAGGTTGAGATTCTGGTGAGGGTTCTCTTCCAGGTTACAGACTGCCCTGTTCCTGTTGTAGCCTCACATAGCAGAAAGTGGCTGAGAGAGCTGTCTGGGGGTCTCTTTAATAAGAACACTAATCCTATCATTAGCCGTCCACCTACATGACCTAATGACCTGCCAAAGGCCCCACCTCCTATACGGTGACACTGGGGGTTAGGAATTCAATGTATGTAATTTGGGGGAGCACTAACATTCTGACCATTATTACAATCAGAGTGTGGTTTTCTGAAAGTCAAGTGGAGATGTGATTTTTTTTTTTTAAATTTCAGAACGTTATTTTTGTTTTCTTTCAGCAATCTTATCTCCTTTGGAATTTTCATTTTTTAAAATGAGAGTTCTGTTACTACTATTAATTCTGATTTAATTGCAGCCATCTGTTCTGATAGTGTACCTGGTCTTCCTCTATCAAGTTACCGAGCCTCTTAAAAATTTATGTTTCCTTTCTTTGCCTCCTTGTGTCTAAGCACATAGTTACCTCAACATCTATACAGATCAATCCAAAAATAGATTTGCATGTAATCAAATTAAAACAGAAGTTTATTTGCCAGTGGAAAGACAGGCAAATTGAGGGGTCTCTCTTAAAAGGTAAAGGTGATTTTTGAATTACTTTGGGCTTGAAGGGAGGGTGGGAGAAGTTTTCATTTAACCGTAAAATGAAATTAATTGAGTCCAACAATGCAATACCCTCTAAGGCTACCAACATTTCTGGGAACATCAGGCCTTCCCCAGTTATTAGGCCAACGTCATTCTGTTCTGGATTTAGAAGTGAATTCAGTCGCCCAGTTGGGTTCTTCCTCCAGCACTCTTTGGCTCCCCTCTCACTTCCCTCATGTAAAAACAATTTGGTCCCACACATATTTCTGTTTCAGGATGCTAAGAAATTTATACTCAGCTTCAGTCTACCACTAAACCAGCCTTGAGCTACTCAAGCAAAAGCCAAAAAGAAGAAAAGATCACAGAAAAACATATAGGCTGCCAACCAGTTTGCGATTTAAAAATAAAACCTTTTCTGGTCACTCAATTTAAGTGTTCTAAAAAGCTTCATGCTCCACAAAACATTAAATTACACCTGAAAAATGCAGAGAAGCAAGCAAAGGATCTGGTAAAGTTGTTAAATATCTGTTTTAAATGAACAAACAGTACAAAGGACTGACTATTCAATATGTATTTCTTATTGGTTTACATAATGATAAACTCAGAGACTTGAAATGATGGAATGAATGCGAGTCAATTTGTAATTTAGACTAACTTACTGATTCAACATAAGAGAAATAAATAGGAAATTCTTGCAGATGTTCTTTCAGCATTATTTTTAAGTGAAAACTTACAATAACTTCTTCGTATGTGCTTCCCTATTATTAAAATGAGCTTCCTCTTAGGATTTCTACTTGCTGGTCTTTGATTCTGTAGCAAACAGGAAATAAACTGGTATCTTTTCTTAGTCTCTTGTCACAGTGGTTTCCCTTCCTGGAAGGTGCAGACTCTTTCCATACTTGGATCATCATGCAGTTTTCTTGTTTGTTTGTTTCTCATATACAAATATTTTTACATACTTCTACAATACTGGCAAAATCTGATTAGTTTTATCCATGTGTGTTTTTTTGTTTTGTTTTGTTTTGTTTTGTTTTGTTTTTTGGAGAGGGCATGTGCGCTTGCCAGAAAGACAGACAGAAAGTGAGAAATCACCCCCCGGAGGGATGGCCACGCTGCAATCCCTTCTCCTCCATTCTCCTCTCGGGATCTTGGGCATGCACATACACGCGACCGGTGTGAGTTTAAGCCACAGGATCCAGGACTCAAACTGCCGTCAACTACATGGGAGTCCAGCGACATAGTCATTATGCGAACTGCTGGTCCCGGTCCATGTGTTTTTTTTAAGGAGGAGATATTAATCTGTACCTTGAATTTTGCTCTGTAGAAACCCAAAAGAAGATAAAAATGAATAATTTTCCCCTTTTCAGGGCCAGCAGATAGTGTAATGGTTATATCACTGGACTCCCACATGGCTGATCACCAACTGAGTCCTGGATCTGGTGACTTGAAAATCACACCAGGTTCATGAGTGTGTGGTCCCAAAACCCCAGGAGAATGGAGAAGAAGGGACTGTGGCATGGCCACCCTCCCTGGGGTGTGGTTTCTCACTTTCCCTGTCAAGTTTCTATTTCTCTAGTGAGTGCACATACTTAAGGCAAAAATCTCTAAATAATAATAATAATTTTCCCCTAGTCTTACACAAGAGTCAGGTCTCTTTGTTGTAAGTAGCACCTCAAAGAAAACACCTAAACAAGCTGAGCAGGCAACACAATGGAAGGATGCAGACCAGGTATGTGTGCATGTTGAGGTTGCGTGTTCTTTTAAAATAAGATGGCTGCTATTCAGCGCTAACCTGGAGGAATGCAAATCCACAGTTCCCACATTCTAGATCTTCTAGTGTTTCCATGAGATGTCAAAAATATTAATTTTTATTAATGTTGATGAGGAATTCAATCTAACAAGAACAACAAAAAGAAAATGCAAACCCAACAAAATACAGGAGCTTAATCGGCCCACAGCTCCCAGTTTTGTAATGTCCAATTTAATGTCTGTACTTTTCTTAACAAAAAGAGAGCTGGAAATTCATATTGTTTTATTAATCTGAGAAAAATGTAAGCCTTTATCCCTTGTGAGTTAATGGTCCTTTGAAGATTAAGATTAAATTCCCTCAGAATTGAAGGGTACAGAGACTAGAATTGAAGGATTTGAAGATAAGAAAGTGTCACAAATCAAGAAAGAATTCTTTTCAACAGACCAAGAGACATTCAGGGAGCGGGATTTCAGAGCCTATGATTTCTAGATGACAGAGCTGCAACATGGGTGGATCAATGCCCATGATATGAATATCAAAGAGTGGAATAGCCCATCTTCAGATAGACCAAGTCTTCATCTGTTCAGGCTATTGTACGAAACACCACAGACTAGCTCTTTTTTTTTTTTTTTTTTTTTTCTGGAGAGGTTTTTTGTACTCGCCAGAAAGAGAGAGACAGAGAGACAGAAAGCAAGAAATTACCCCCCAAGGTGGATGGCCACACCACAATCCCTTCTCCTCCATTCTCCTCTCAGGTTCTTGGGCATGCATGCACATGCGCCTGGTGTGAGTTCAAGCCACCGGGTCTAGGACTCAAACTGCAGTCAACTACATGGGAGTCCAGCCACTTAGCCATTACACTGACTGCTGGTCCCCAGATTAGATCATTTATAAATGACAGAGCTTATTGCTCATGGTCTGGAGCCTGAGAAGATCAGGGAAGCAACAGATTCAGGGTCTGGTGAGGGCCTGTTCCTCATAGGTGACATCTTGTGTCCTATCATGGAAGGCCTGAAGGAGACAAACAAGCTCCCTCACACCTCCTTCATAAGGGCATGTGATGGCTAGTTTCGTGGTCAACTTGACTAAGGAATACCTCAGAACCTGATAAGTCATTACTCTGGATGCTTTCAAAGGATGTTTCCATGCTTCTGGATGTATTAAACTTCTAAAACAGACATATGAGTCTGAGTAGACTAGATGTAGAAGGTCCTCCCTCAATGTGGTGGAGATTATCCAATCAACAAAGAGCCTAGAGAGAATAAATACAGAAGATTGGTGGGTTTCTTTAGAGAGAGAGCAAGTTAGACATTTGTGGCCTCAGACATCAGAATTCAAGGCTCATCTGCCATCAGACTCCAGGACTGACATTGTAGCCCTCCAGATTCTCAAGATTTCAGCATCTGACTGTGAGTGACATCACAACTTCCCTGTCTCTGAGGCCTTGGGTTTTGGACTGAACAATGCCACCAGAATTCCAGGATCTCCAGCTTGCAGATATCCAGTTGTGGGACTTCCCAGATGGCATAATTATGTGAAGTGATTCCCTTAATAAATCCCCTCTAGTATATTTATACATATTCTACTGATCCTGTATTCCTAGAGAAGTCTGACTGATACAAGGCACTAATCTTATTCATTAGAGCTCTTTCCTCATGATATAATCTCCTAAAAGTCCCATATTTTAATATAAGTACATTAAGGAATATTTTTTAATTGCCAGAGGGCATATGCACTCACCAGAGAGAGACAGAGAAAGAGGAAGGAAACATTCCTCCTTTAAGGTGTGATCACACCACAATTCTTCTCTTCCGTTTCTCCACCCTGCTGAGATGTAGGGCAAGCATGCATACACGTCTAGCATGTTTCTTAAGCCATTAAGACAGAACTTGAACCATGATCAGCCATGAGGATCTGGCTCCCTTAACTACTAGGCCATGGGGCTGACCTTAAATCTTAACAGGTAAGTTTAGGGCTCAGATATAGACATTCAAACCATAGCAGACCACTTAGACTGCACCATAATCATTTCAGTGATAATTATGGGCTGCAATTTAGAGGTCAATTTCTAATTTTCTCCAGTTACAAAAGCATTAGGGATTGCTAGTTGTTATCTCTGTCTACTGGTATTATGATAGAATTCCCAGGCAAGGACTGAATTCCTAAATTTCCTTGCAGCTAGATGTAGCCATGTGACCACCTACTACTGGCATTGAAGATGTAATGTGAACAATTTCAAAGTCATATCCATAAAAGGAGGTAGTTTGACCACTCCTCTCTCTTTCCCTTAGTTAAAGGTGGCATAAATCCATCTTGGAGCAAGTGCTGAAAACCTTGACTTCGGAAAAACAAGGCCACATCACAGAAGGCAATACCACAAACCCTTGGCTACCTACCCAAGATTTTACGTGGTAAAGAAATGTTCCTAACTTGTATAAACCACTGAATTATGTTATGTTCATTACTTTAATCTAGCTTATACGCTAACAAATTCGAGAGGTCCTGGAGTTGTTATAAGAACCCAAAAGACTATTTTGCTCTTAAGAAAGCAATACATGATCAGCCGTAGTGGCATAGTAGTAACATAATGCTCTACAATGCAGAAACTATACAGGAAGATCCTGGGTTCACATCCTGATGTCTCCTGTACCTGCAGGCACTCATGCATGCCCATAATCCTGGCTAGCAGAAGCTGGGATGAATCACGATATGAAGACATAAAGGTGCCTCTCTTTCTATCTCTCTCCCACTGTGACTCTATCGTGGAAAAAATAAAATAATAAACTTCTAAGAAGAACATAATGTGAGCCAGCCCATAGCCAAGTGGTTGAGGGAGTCAGATCTCACATGGCTGACAACAGTTTGAGTACCAGACCCAGTGGTTTGAAAGGGACTCCAGGAACATGTGCATGCATGCCCCCAAATCCCTATAAGATGGAGAAATAGAGGAGAAGGGATTACAACATGACCCCCCAACGTGCGTGCACACACACACACACACACACACACACACACTGGAGAGTCCTTTCTTAGTCTCCTTCACCCTCCATTCATCTGGGTTGGGTGAGTGCACATCCCTCTGGCAATAAAAACAACAACTTAAGTCAAAAGCTTTAAAAACAAACAAAAATTGTGTCTGGGAAATTCCCAAAGCAAGAAGGATAGGTTCTGTATTTGATTTAATTTTAGTTAGAAAAATATTATATTTACATGCCCAAATATTAAATAGTAACTCATATTCGTTACATCTTTTTGCCACTGAAAGAAGTAAAACCAAGTATCTTGTCTTGACATTCTAGTCTTGAAGCAGTTTCCTTACACCCATGGTGACAAGGGTCTGGATATTTAGAGTTGTTGTTCACAAGGACATTGGCAATCTCTCTGTAACAGATATATTCCTACAAAATAAATATCTTTTATTTATTTTTAGACAAAAGTAACTTGTTTTGATGTCTAGTATTGACTATGATTTGTATTTTGATTACTTTGGACTGTAGCCTGAAATTTTTCTGACAACAAACATTCAAAAGAAAATAATTTACTGTCTCTCAACAGTGAATTTAGGTACATGGATTTTTTTGGCAACCCCCTTCATCATAATTTATGCTTTTTAATGATCGTTTTCAAAATAATACACAAAAATTAAATAACATATGGAGGAAACATAGATATGAGAAAAATAGGAAGAAACCCAATTCACATGAACCTGGCAAGTTCTTATATGTATGAGATCTCAGAGATTATCTATAATTAGATAATCAATCAGAGGGATATGCACTCACCCAACACTGATGATGGAGGGTGAAGGAGAATAAGAAAGGACTCCCCAGTGTGTGTGTGTGTGTGTGTGTTGGGCGGGGGGGTCATGTTGTAATCCCTTCTCCTCTATTTCTCCATCCTATAGGGCTTTTTTGGGCATGTACACACAAGTTCCTGGAGTCCCTTTCAAACCACTGGCTCAGTCAGCCTCAGCTTATTACCAGAGCCATCATTTGTAGTGACAAGCCTCAACAGTACAATGAGCCCCAACACAATATTAGAATGGACCTCGGCAATTCTTTTAAAATATGTTATAATCCTTAACAGAGCCAAAAAAAAAAAAAAGTAACAGGGAGATTTGTTGTTCTAAAGCCTGGAGAACATTTCCTTTTATGGAAAAATAAAATCCAGGGTCTATTTCCTTACTTGAGAGGCCTTTTGGATGGTCTAAAGATCCATTAAAAAATCAGGCACTCACCATATTTCAATGACTATAGACACAAATGCTGAAAGCCATGTGCTAAGGGCAATTGCATAAATAACTATTCTATGTCAAACATTTTCAACAGCTGAACAGTGTGTCTCACACTCTTTGGACTTCTTCGGTTCCTGTTATTACATAACAGGTTCCTTTTCCCAGAAGCCCTCATTAATATCTATGTAATAAATGAATGAGTGAAGGGAGGAATAAATGAACATCAACCCAAATTTCCATTAGTTAAAATATTAATTACCCACATATAGCAACAGACTTTGGCTGCATTGTTTCGTTTGATTATATTCTTATAAAGTTTCTCTTCAAAGTTTGGAATCCACGTATAGGTTTTCCCCAACAAGCATCAGATATTCATTAATCGATCAAAATAAACAGGTAAAATGCATGGTATCCAAAAAGTTCATGGAAAAAATATACTACAAAACAAACAAACAAACAAACAAACAAAAAACTCTTAGTATAGATTTCAAAATTTTTCTGCACCAAAATATTTAAACTTCAATTTTCTTTTTCCATGAAAGTTTTAAAGTCCTCTCAACACATAACGGCATTTTCTGAACTAGGAAATACATGCATAGTTGGAATATATCTTGGAAAGATACACCATTAGCCAGACAAATTAAGAAGAGAGAAAGGAATCATTACTTCTTTTTGTAACCATTACAAATCAAATTCACAGTGAAACAGGCACTATTGCAACATATATAACAGAAATACAAAAGATCATTAGAGAATACAATGAGTGACTATATGACAACAAACAAGAAAACCTGGATGAGATGAACAAATTTCTGGACACATACAGCCTACCAAGACTGAATCAGGAAGGCACAGAAAGCCCGAATAAACCAATAACAGCAATGAGATTGAATCAGTAATAAATAATCTCCCAACAACAAAAACAGTCCCGGTCCTGGTGGTTTCACTTCAGAATCCTATAAAACTTTTAAAGAAGAGCTAACACCCATTCTACTAAAAATATTTCTAAAGATCCAAAAGGAAAGAATTCTTTCACATTCATTTTATAAAGCCTCTATCACCCTCATCCCCAAAACAAACAAGGACATAACAGAAATAAAAACTACAGACCAATATCTCTGATGAATATAGATGCAAGAATTCTCAACTAGCAAATCATATCCAACAATACATTTAAAAGATTATACACCACTACCAGGTAAGCTTTATTTCAAGGATGCAAGGATGGTTCAACTTACACAAAACCATAAATGTAATACACCATATTAACAGAAAGAAAGATACAAATCATATGATCATATTAATCAAGGCAGAAAATGTGTTTAGTAAAATACAAAACCCCTTCATGATTAAGACTTTCAGCAAAACTGGCATAGAATAGACATTACTCAACATAATAAAACCTATATGTGAAAAACTCATAGCTAACATCATACTGAATGGGGAAAAGTTGAAAGTCTTTCCACTAAAACCTGGACCAAGACATGACTGCCCACTTTCTCAATTCCTTTTCATATAGTACTAGAAGTCCTAACCAATGCAACCAGACAAAAGAATAAAACAAAAGGCATCCAAATAGGGAAAGAAGAAGTGAAATTAAATTATCTCTAACTACAGATGGCATGATTATATACCTAGAACATCTAAATTAATCCACGCAACTCCTGGAAGTGATAAATTAATACAATAAAGTGGAAGGATACATAATCACCATACAAAAATTCATAGTATTTCTATACGTGAACAAGGAGCAGACTGAGGTAGAATTGAAGAAAGCAATTCCATTTACAGCATCCACAAAAAGTATAAGATACCTATGAGTAAACCTAACCAAAGAAATCAAGGATCTTTACAAAGAAAACTATGAAAAAATAAAAAAAGAGATTGAAAATGACACAGAAAAGTAGAAGGACATCTCATTTTCGTGGACTGGAAGAATTAATATAATGTCAATCTTGCCCAAATTAATATACAAATTTAATGCAATCTCAATCAAATTTCCAGAGATATTTTTCATAGATTTAGAAAGAAACAATCATAGAATTTGTCTGGAATCATAAAAGACCCTGTACTGCTAAAGCAATTCTGTGCATGAAGAGTAGAGTGGGAGGCACCTCACTCCCTGACCCCTAAATACATTACAAATCTGTGATCATCAAAACAGCACAGTATTCGCACACACAAGAAAAATAGGCATGTGAACTAATGGAACAGAATAAGGACCCCAGAAATAAACCTCAAAACATAAAGTCTACTGCTTTTTGACAAAGGGCACCAATCAATACATTGGAGAAAAGAAAATCTCTTTAGCAAATGCTGCTGGGAAAACTGGGTATCCACCTGCAGAAAGAGGAAACTGGGCCCCTATCTCTCACCATTAACAAAAATCAACTCAAAATGGATGAAAAATCTAAACCTAAGACTTCAAAATGTAAGACTACTTGTGACCAGCAGTTAGCATAATGGCTATGTTGCTGGACTCCCACATAGTCGACCGCGGTTCGAGTCCCAGACCCGGCGGCTTAAACTCATGCCGGGCGCGTGTGCATGTGTGCCCAAGATCCCGAGAGGAGAATGGAGGAGAAGGGATTGCAGCGTGGCCATCCCCTCTGGGGGGTGATTTCTCTCTTTCTATCTCTCTGTCTCTCTCTGTCTGTCTGGTGAGCGCACATGCCCTATAGCAAAAACCTCTCCAACAAAAAAGAAAGAAAATTGTTAGACTACTGGTGGACAACACAGAGGAAACTCCTGGAGACATTGGAGTAAGCAAAGACTTTTTTAAAAAGACCCCCAAAACACAGGCAATAATCCTAATAATAGATAAGTGGGACTATATCTGGTTAAAAAGCTTCTGTGAAGTAAAAGAAACAATAATTAGAGTGAAATAGTAACCTCAGAATGGGAGAATATGTTTGCAAACTATGCCTCAGATAAAGGACTAAGCAATAATATACAGGGAACTCAAGTAGCTTACCCAGAAAAAAAAAAATCAACTCAATTAAAAGATGGGCAAATATGGTGAACAAATAGTTCTCTAAGAAGGACATAGGAACAGCCAAAAAGGACATGAAAAAATGCTCAACATCCCTTTTCATAAGGGAGCTGCAAATCAAAACCACAATAAGATACCACCTAACCCCAGTCAGAATAGCTAAGATTTCAAAATAAAAAATGATAAGTGCTGGTGAGGTTGTGGTGAAAAGGGATCTCTCCTACACTGTTGGTGGGAATATAAATTAGTACAGCCACTGTGGAGAACAATATGGAGGTTCCTCAAAGACCTGCAAATAGAACTGCCCATATGATCCAGCAATTCCTCTCCTGGGTATCTCTACCCAGTTGGAAAAGTGCTTGCCCATCTATGTTTACTGCAGCATTATTCACACATTGCTAAGACATGGAGCCAACCCAAATGTCCATGAACAGATGAATGGATTGAGAAAATGTGGCACATATACACTATGAACTACTACTCAGTCATAAAAAAATGAGACCATGGCATTTGATAGAAAGTGGACAAATATGGAAGATTTACTGCTAAGTGAAGAAAGCCAGGCTATGAAAGAGAGACATTGTATGTCCCCGCTTAATATAAACCAAATATCTGTACTCTTGACAGAAACTGGAAGACTGGAAGATACAAAAGCACGGAGAACAACTATGGACACTAGAGACAGTGTGGGAGGATGTTGGAAAATGAGAGGAAGAATAAAGGGGGAAAAGAAACAAATCACTTAAGGGAAATAAAAATAGAAGATTACTGCTATTACATGTATGATAATATCTTTAACTGGATTATCATACAATGTATTCATGATGGGAAAACTCATTTTCCATGCTATAATGATATACAGTGATTGAAAGTATAAAAAAATACTTTAAAAACTTGAAATGTATGCATGGATCCACAAATTTTTAAAAGATCCCCTTTATATCATTTGTATAATACACAACTGGTTGTTTTCTGAACTGAGGAACACCTGAAAAGCTAGGATATATCATAGCATATACCCTTGGAGGTAAAGGATTGGGGAAATAGAGACCAGAGACAAAATATGCAAGCCACAGATGCAAATCACATACGTCATTTAAAATTCTCTAGAAGTCACACTAAAATGTGAAAAGAAACAGATAAAATTGCTTTTATATGACATATTTTATTTAGCTGCATATATCCACATTATTATACCTCAATATACAATCAATAAAATCAATTAGATATTTTATGTATTTGCAAGTGAATTCTTCGAAATCCTGTGTGTAGTTTACACTTAGGGGACATCTCAGTTTGGACTAGGCACACTAAGTGTGTAGCAGACACATGAAGCCAGTGACATATCAGGCAGTGTAGCCAGACTTTGATACTTTTCCTTTTATCCTGAGTGATCTCTTTATCAGAACATGAAAGAGAAATAGAGCCCTCATTTTGGCATTTTTTGCTTTGTTAAAGTATTGTTAATATCCAAGATATTATATGCCAGGCATTTCAAAGATAAATAGAAGTTAATTGGAACATGTTAATGCTCCAAGTTAATTTTACACGTTAATGTTCCAAAATCCTTTCTAATCAAAACTCATAGGGAATAGATTGGATTTTTTTAAAAATTTCCAGAGTGCTTGTGCTTGCTAAAGAGAGACAGAAAGAGGGAGACATAGAAAGCACCCCCAATGGGGCATGGTTTTACTATAATTCCTTCTCCTCCATTTCTCCACCCTGTCTGCATTTGGGATGCTTTTCAAGTCACCTAGACGAGGACTAGAAGCACAGTTGGCCATGTGTAGTCTGACTCCATGAACCACAAGGCTGCAGGGCTGGCTCCTAATCTCATGCTTCCTGATTTCATTAGCTGAAGATTGGTCCTGATCTTGACTTGAATCTACAACTTGGGGCTTTCTGCAGAGTCATCAAGGGGAGAGAGCCTAGTTTTGAAGCCAAGTGAACTTCGACAAATACCACCACCTAATCATTTGTAAAAATGGAGCTAATAGCACCTATTTTCAGATCAAATGGGATTTTATATGTAAATTGCTTTTGTCCTTTCCTCAGCCTACCTCTGTTTATTTTCATTGCCTTCCATCTGCTCGTTGGGAGTGAACTGCTCTCAGCCCCACCAACCCCTGTCCCTTGACTTGTGCCTGAAGCCCTTCCAAAGCACATGTCGCGTACAGCAGGGTCCTTGGGTTCCCAGGAGATGGAACCCTGGACTGTACTTCCACCAATCCCCCTCACTCAGGGGCTATTTCCTCCTGCTCTCCAGGATAATAAGCAGGCCAAGAATTACCTGTGAAGAGGCAATTATCCAATTTCTACTTTAGCTACACGCCTTTTTCTTTTTTTTTCTCATTCCTGCTGTTTATTCTTTGTTATTAGTTCTCTTCTCATTAGCACCTACCTCACCGGGAAGCACAGGATTGAAAGCTGTGAACAGAAATCAGTTTACTCTAGATATTAACAAGACCTGTTTTAAATGCTATGGAATAAAGGATGCTTTAACTGTTTAGAAAAACAATTTAATAGAGTGATAGTAAAGTATTGTGCCACATAGGGGGTGGAAATCAAAGGAATGATAAATAAGTTTGAACAGCAGAGGAAGCTGTATCACCACGTGGCTGTAAGGGGATTCTGTAAGAAAGTCTGAGTGTTGGAAACAGCAGATGGCATCATGGTTATGTCGCTAGACTCCGATGTAGTTGACTACAGTTCAAGTCCCAGACCCGGCGACTTAAACCTCACTCAGGGTGTGTGTATGTACATGCATAAGATCCCAAGAGGAGAATTGAGAAGAAGGGATTGCAGCGTGGCCATCCCACCTGGGAGGTGATTTCTCACTTTCTGTCTCTGTCTCTCTCTGTCTTTTCAGTGAGCACAAACACCCTATAGCAAAAATATCTCTAAAAAAAAAAAGTCTGAGGTCAGAGTAACAAAGCTGGCCCCTTCCCTCATCTTAGTTATGGTTTTAGACCTTCCCCAAGACAAAAATTTGTATTAAATACATATGTACATGCCTTACGAATATTTTTGTGCACACAGGGATGCTTATATATTTTAAGGCTGGAGTAGAAAGAGAATCTGTCCATTTTATATAGTGTTCGATGAGTAAATGTTAAATGTGTTGTTTTAAATTAAACGTATTAATATAATTCTGTGGTTTAGAAGTACTGTGTAAAATTCTAAATATTTCTAGGAGTTCAAAATGAGGCAAGTCTATTACATTCCAGGGAAATAAATAAGTTGGCCATTACTACTGATAAATAATTAACTGACCAAGTCCAGTTTCAGTGTATGATTTATTTGTTTACCAAATACCAGCACACTACATAGGGCCTACCCCTTAGAGGAGCTTCCTGGAGTCAAGTTGTAGGACACAAATCTCACCAGTATAGAACGATTTGTAGGCAATAAAGTCAAGTTTAAAGCAAACAGCAAAATTAGCACATTAGATGTAATTTCTAGTTTCATTTTTTTTTAATTTCTTAAAGGCTTGCATTGACCTTAGATTGAGAAAACCTTTGTTTTAGTACTGATTCTGCCAATTACTAGTTATATAATTTACATAGCATCTCCAAGCCCACTTTCCTCATCATACAAATTGAGAGATTACACTTGGATTTCTCAGTTTCCTTCAATTTTAACATTCTAAAATTCCAGTTCTATATTTTTTTTTAAGTGTTCCAGGGCTAGTACAGAAGATGGCGTAATGCTTATGTCGCTGGACTCCCACATAGTCAACTGTGGTTGGAGTCTTGGACCTGGTGGGTTGAAACTCACACTTGATGCATGTGCATGTGTGCCCAAAATCCAAGAGGAGAATGGAGGAGAAGGGATCGCGGCGCAGCCATCCCTAGGGGCTGATTTCTCCCTCGTTTTCTCTCACGCGTGAGTGCACAGGCCCTATAGCAAAAAAAAAAACCTCTCTAAAATAATAATAATAATAATAATAATAAAGTGTTCCAGGCCTTATGTTGTTTAAAATATACAATAGAGGGGCCAGTTGGTGGCATGGTGATAAGGGCATGGATTCCCACATGGTTGTTATTTGAGATCCAGACCTGGAAGCTTAAAATCATGCCAGGCATGTGTGCATGCATGCCCAAAATCTCAAGAGGAGAATGGAGGAGAAGGGATTGCAGTATAGCTATCCCGTCTGGGGGAGTGCTTTCTCACTGTCTCTCTCTGTCCCTGTCTCTCTCAAGTGAGCACACATGCTTTATGGCAAAAACCTAAAAAAGAAAAGAAAAGCACAATAGTTTTTTTTTTTTTTAATTACCAAAAAATATTTTAAATTGAATATTTCAGATTGGGGAAGACAAGATTTTATTAGAGAAATTAGAAATGTTAAGCACCAAAATCTTCATATTTCTTGGACTCCAAAGCAAATAAGAAAAAAGAATAGGTTGTAATTCTCATTGTCTGGTAACAGGCAACTTCTCCTTTATATGGAAAAACTCAGACATTTTATATGAGATATTTTTCTTTATGAAGACATCTCATACTCAATTAATTCAATGCCAGAACTCTAGAAAATGTGACTATATGATAATATGTTGATATGAAGTCTCTATCCATGATCAGAGAAACCATTACTAATCATATATTTAACTCTTGAGTTGGCAGACCAGAAATAAAGATTGTGGTTTGGATTTTACAAATAACAGAAGAAAGAAGCCCTAGTAATCAACAAAGTAACTCTTGCCAAATTTTCCTTTTTCAAAATCCTTGTCTTCTAAGAAAGTTTTCAAAGTTTCCTAAATACACATACTAACATGACTTTAAAAATCAAAGAATCACATCCATGTTTTGGGTTAGGATTGGACATAGCTTTTAATGATTTAGGTTTTTCTGGACTCTACGGCACTGGATGACAGATTGGCCATATTTTAGCTCCTTGATGTTCTATAAATAGCCATGGAGGCGATCAGAGAGAGAAGCTATTTATACATTGAGCACAGAGGGTCTCCTGGTTGTCATGGCTGTATTCTCTAAGGATAGTATTAACCCTTGCACTAAAAAAGCACTTTGTTTCATTTCAGCCTGTGTAAAAATGTGTCCTGGAAAAGAAAGTAACTGCGTAGCACTGCATTGGAGTATGTGACACCAGCAAGGTTCATGATTCAAGCCTCTCTGTTTTTTTGGCTTCATGCCTACTGTGATCTTATAATCAGTACAGAAGGCCTAGGTACAGGAAAAAAAAAAATTCAGTGTTTGCAACTCTTTTCAGTTGATGTTTTCTATGCCTATTCTGAACATGGAGAGAAAGCCAAAAGAATTATGTAAGAGTTGGAGAAAACCCAAATTTCAGGTATAATTGAATGGCTGATGGAGAGTTTTGGT
This sequence comes from Tupaia tana, assembly GCA_026018925.1. Classification (NCBI taxonomy): domain Eukaryota; kingdom Metazoa; phylum Chordata; class Mammalia; order Scandentia; family Tupaiidae; genus Tupaia; species Tupaia tana. The sequence goes on from JAKSZU010000017.1 coordinate 17,112,871, forward strand.
TGCAGATCAAAATGTAAAATGAAAAATGCTCCCCACATTTTTATAGGTCTAACAATACAAAATGCATTGACACCCTAAATGGTGTCTTCTTACCAGATCCTTAAAGAACTTCAGTTAAGTACAATTTAGTCTCTGGATGTCTTATTTAAGTATTTGATGTCAAAAGGATCACACTATATCTTCAGATATTTTGTTTCAACATTATGCACTGAGGACCTGAAAAACTGTCCAACCATTCCCGTCTTTTCATTCTCCCTATTAGGAACCTCTCTAAACTATTCTTCAATCTCATCCATTGATTCTACAGTTTTATTTTCACTATTTATTACATTCCCATGTTTTCACTTTCTTCCTTAGCTATGACTTAAATTTCATGGTGTATTATTATCCAAACAATTTATTGTCAAAAGTTCAACTATTCTTCTTGTTGTTCTCCGCATCATACTCACGTGGCAAAATTACAGTCACAATTAAACTTAGCTACTATAGCCAATGTGAGCCTGCAACCAAACAATTTCTCCTGGAGAAAAACCCCATACACTCTTACTGACTTCTGGATATATGGGCTCTTCAAAAAGTTCATGGGAAGTACATAGTATGAATAAACTATGCATAGATTTAAAATCTTTTCTGCACCAAAAGAAAGGCATACTTTAATTCTGTTTTCCTACACTGTCTGAAGTCCTCTCATGTGGTCACAAAATATGAAGGGTAATACACCACTGCCCGGAAATCACATTCATCATACTGCAGCAGGGTCCTCTCTAAGCCAGACGGACTTCGTCTCATTAAATCAAAAACTGTTGTTCTCCAATAGAGAGGCATGACGTTAGTGGGACACAGATATGGTTTATTTCCTGTTGATGATGACGTGTATAGTATTCTCAACTGGATTGGTCTGAGAAATATTTCATGATGGGTAAAGTCTTTTTACAGCAAAATGAGAAATAGTGATTGACTGGTTAAAAAATAATTAGAATAATAATAATAATAATAATAATCAGGAAAAACAATGAAAAGATATTGAATGATGAAGTGGGGATTTTAATGTCTCTGTATTGACTGGCATTCCCTTTTGAAAAAGCAATGTAATAAACTGTAAAGTTATATGCAATTCAATGTAATGTAAACAAGATTATGATGATAATAAATAAATAATACCAAAAAACATAAAGCCCTCTTGTTCTCATAGCCTGATATTCTTTATTTGAGACTTCTCATAGGAACTCCAAGGAGACAGCCAGCCAACCTGGAGCTTAAAACAATGAGGGACATTCTGCCTTAGCCACAAATTGAAACTCATATCAAAGATGAATCACTTGATTGTATCCCTCAGCTAAGCTGAAACTCCTGTCTCAAAGAAAAATCACTCGGTTGTGCCCCCCAGGTAAAAATTAACCTGACCTATACTTCCCTATAGATAGCTGTTAGACCCATAGCACCCCACTTCCCCTATAACAGCTTCTGTAGGTTGACTGACTGGTCAAAGATACTCTTACATGTCTTGCTGGTGTGGTCACACTGTAAGAAATCCTCCTTTCCTCTCTCATTAACAATTTTGTCCCTCTCTGTTTCGTTAAGGACCAGATCTGTTTTGGGTTCTAGAACCAGAGATTAGGACCCCTCATCTGGCAACAAAACCACTCTATAATATGATGATTCACACATCATTACCTTCAATCCTTCTACATGCTTCTCCTGTAACCTCTCAGCAAACAAGCATGCTTCAAAATTAACCAAAAAAATAGAAACATTAGACAATATCTCTTGCATTTTTTTCCTTTTGAAGCAACTATTTACACACACACAACTTTGGTGCCTTCCTCCAAACTCAGCATTTTGAATACCATCAATTTGAGTCCCCAAATTACTTCTCTCATCTTAGTCTGTTTCTGGAACTACTTATCTATAGGTCCAGCTCGTATACGGTACCTCCATAAAGGCTTCTAGTAAACATCTCAAAACTGACATGGCCAAAACAAGACTATTGGTGTGTTTTTTTCATAAACTTGCTTTACCCCCAGTTTTTCCCAATAAATGATATGACCATCTGCCCGGGTGCCAAAGTCAAAAATTTAGTCACGTCTTTCATACTCCGCATTCAATCTGTCAAATGCTATTGGTTCTGCCTCCAAAACCTGTCTCAAGCCATCCACTTCTTTCCACATACATTGTCATTATCTTTTATCCCCCAACAGGACTTTTGCTTTTTCTTTTGCTCCTCTGCATTTCTCCACATAATAGTCTGAAGAAATTAGAAATATAATCAAATCATACCACTCCCTTTTTTTAAAACCTTCAGTGGTTTTTCATCACTCCGAAGTAAACCCAAACTCGGAACTCACCTTTTAAAGAACATAGACCCCTTTGGAGTCAGCAGGTGGCATGGTGGTTAAGGCCTTGGACTCCCACATGGCCAATTGTGGTTTGAGTCCCAGACCTGGAGGCTTGAAACTCATGCCAGGAGTTTGTACATGTATGCCCAAGGTCCTGAGAAGAGAATGGAGGAGAAGGGATTGCAGTGTGGCCATTCCACCTGGGGGTGGTGGTGGTGGTGATTTCTCACTTTCTCTCTCTCCATCTCTGGCAAGTGCAGACACACTATGGCAAAAATTTCCCCCAAAAAAAGAGAATAGACCCCTCTATCTCAGCAACCTCTTGGAATCCTCTTTTCCTCACTCATTGCAACTGTCAGCACTAACTTTCCTTGAACATCTGAAGACCATTCCCCAACACAGGGCATTTGCACTTACTCCCTCTACCTGCAAAGGTTTTCCTTGATCTTTTCACACTTGACTTCTTTTTCTTTCCAATAATGTAATTTCTTTAGGGCTGTCCCAACTACTTAGTCAAAATAGCTACCGATTGCATTTTAATGTCTTGGCACTATACTTACTTTTATTTGATACTTTTCTTATTTTCTCCTCTTCCTTCTTCTTCCTCTTCTTCTTCACTCAATATATACCATCTACCTTTCTGTTAACCTGGTTTCCCATTACCACCAACAGAATATAAATGTCACAGCTTCAGGAACCATACCCTTATGTTCTCACCTCTATTATAAATATCTAGAATGGTGTCTATTTAGCACAAAGTAAGTTCTCAATAAAGATTTGTTTAATGGCTGGCTCAGTGGCCTAGTAGTTCATTCAATCACTTTAGATATAGAATATCTTATTATAGTTTTAAAAGGAAAAAAATCTCTAATCTCATCAATGAGAAAGTTAGTAATTGGTCATTTTTATTGTGAAAGAGATGAGAAGAGCAAGCTTAGGTTGATAAGACAGCCTTGGAAAACTCTAAAGAACAGTTTCCAGACTAGGTCTGTGACCCAGAACTTGACTACATCAGGAAAATTTAAAGCCACTGCAATATGAGTAAGTCAAATCTATTATCTAATAACCATAGTTAAAAGCAATTACCTTGAGAGATTTGCACCTCTGTCCAAGGTGGAAGAACAAAGACTGAATTCACTCTCTCTTCTGAGTCAATGGGGGAAAAAATAGATAAAATATATATATCACTGGTTTCCAGACACGGAACATCAGGAAGTGCAGGACAGTGGCTCTCCTGACAAAGAAAACAAACAGAACGAGGAGTACTGAGTTGAGCCGAAGTCTGATAGCGCAGTCGTCACAAAGGAGAGGCCAGGATAGCACCAGGTAATTCAAAGAGCTGACTTACCTCAAGGGCTTACTCTACCTGCATACTTGCATCAGCACTCTTAGACCTCACAATAGCCCCATGAGCTAGGTGTTATCATAAGCCCCATTTTATAGATAAAGAAAACACATCATAATAAAGTTAAATAGACTACATGGGGAAACAGAGCTAGCAAATGATAGAACCAGGATTCAAACTCAGGTGCATCTGGGATCAGAACCTAGAACACAAAGCACTAGGCTACTTGTTCCCATGGGGATTCACATAGTACAAAATCCCTGAGTTTGTGGCAGAGGATCATGGGATATCTGTAGCATAACAGGCAAGAACAGGGGACCACGTGAGCTGCACATGCTCAAAATTACCTCACTGTTTCCACAGCAGCCCTTGGCTTTGAACTTCTCACACCTTCTACATCTTCCTTAGTATAAACTCTTTCCCAGAATGCTTATCAGACTCACAAAATAGACTTCTATAAAGTCTAGCCCCAGACACCGAATATATGCCCATACAAGTATACATTCTAAAATGAACTAGCGGAACTATAGATGAAAATGTGTCACTTATTGACATTAAATCACAAGCATTTTCCTATAGCAGTTATGTTTGACTAGTTCAAAGAATCATGCAAACTACAAACTAGAAAGGCAAAAAAAAAAAAAAGCTAGATCTTGTCTTCACCAACTGGTGTCAAGAAAAAGTACATGTCTATTTTTGTTTTGTGGTCTTCTCTATGATACCTGGTATTGCTAAAAAATAACATAAACATGTGTAAAGCAAGACCTAATTAATGCTCACTAAAGACAGTTAGACTCTTCTGGGGAGCTTTAAATGTTTTTGTGGTGGCCTATGACAAGGGACATTCAGAAGTACAGCTTCCTTGTAAGTGAAATCCTTGCTTGATCACTATTGATAAGTCAAAAGAGTCAAAGGATGTTATCTTGCTAGGAAATCTGGAACATTTTCTATTCCCCATTGCTGGTCCTCTTTTCTTTCTTTTTTTTATTTGACACAAGGTACGTGAACTACTAAAGGGTCAAAGAGAGAGAAAGAGAGAGAGAACTCCCAGTGGGGCGTGGTCCTACTACAATTCCTTCTCCTCCATTTCTCCATCCTATTAGGATTTTGTGCCTGGTGTGTTTTTCAAGCCACCAAGGATCTGAATTATAGACAGCCATGTGGGATCAAATTCTCTTTAGCCACTAGGCTATAGGGCTAGCTTGCTGATCCTTTTTATTCCTTTTTATTCCCAATATGCTTCTCTGACTCCATGGGGGGTTTTTTTTGGTTGCTTTTTTTGTTTGTTTTGTTTTCTCCTACCTACTGTATCTTTTTTGTGAGAGAAAGATTTTTGCCATAAAGCATGTGTGCTCACTGGAGCAAAAGAAAGTGAGAAACCATCCCCCAGGGAAATGGCCACATTGCAATCCCTTCTCCTCCATTCTCTAGAGATTTTGAGCATGCACACACAGGTGCCTGATGTGAGTTTTAAGCCATTGGGTCCAGAACTCGAACTGTGGTCAACTATGTGGAGGTCCAGTAAAGTAACAATAATGCCATCTGTTGGTCCCCCTGTTGTATCCTTTAATAAAATCATCTACTTACATGGTTTCTTTTGCCATTTTTCTGTATGATCATCAACCCTACATCTCTAACTCTGTCCTCCACTACAACCTCATTTGTTCTAGAAGGCATCATTTTTTAATTCTGTCATCACTCAACCTGAATCAAATCCTTCATCTTCCAGCCTCAATAACCAAACTTCCCAATTTCTCTGTCAATAACATTTTCAGTATCTCAGACATCAAGGATTGGATAAATATTCCCCTTTTTCCTTTATTTTTCTCTTCTCCAACTAGTAATTAAATTCTATGAATTATTTATAGATATGTTTGTCCTCTCCTCTCAGTTCATATTATCACCAACCTAGTTCATGCCCTCATTATTTCAAAGCTAAGTTCCTTCTACTATCTCCAAAACAAGTGCCCTGAGGCCATCCTCTTCCCTTTAATCTACCCCTAATATTCTGCTGCTAAATTCAACTTCTTAAAGTGTTCTTTCTTCATACCAGCTGGAAGTTTAAAATCATGGTGTTAGTGGGGTTGGTTCTTTCTGGAGGCTCTGAGAGTCTGTTCCATGCTTCTCTTTTAGCCTCTAGTATTTCTTGGCTTACCTATGAGATTCTAATCACTACTCCTTCTGATACACCCTTCCCCCCTCCAAAACAAACAAACAAACAAACAAACAAAAAAAAAAAACAAATGTGTTGAGCAGCTAACCATGATTTGGAACTTCTCTTGTGTTGCCTCATAAAATCCTCTCAACTTGAACCATGCAGGAGTCAGGATTTCTGTATTATAGTCAATGGGTTTAAGGGCCAGAAAAGTTAGTAACTGGATCAATATTCCCCATAGCTCATCATCCTTGGCTTACCTATGACCTTCCAATAACTACTCCTGATACATCCTTCTTCACCACATTTCTCCATGCCTCTGGCTCTCTGTGTCCCAAGCCTCCCTCTCCTTAGAAGGACACCAGCTAGTAGGTTTAAAGTCCCGTCATAATCCAGTATGACTTCATCTTAATTTGATGGTATCTGCAAAGAACCTATTTCCAAACAAAGTCCCATTCATAGGTTCCAGGTGAACATGAAGTGGACAGCGGGGGACACTAGTCAAACAACCTACTACAGTGCCTCACAAATAACAGCCGCTCTCAAAGTCTCTGTTGGATGAAGAAGTACAATGAAATAGAAAGCTTTATAAGGAGGTAGGCATTTTTTAAATTCACGCTGGCATTTCTGACTTGTTTTAAAAGACCTCTGTAATCTTCTTAACCCTACAAATTCAATCTTAACCTCTCACTATACTCCAATAAAAATGTATTTGTCAGTTGGTCAGATTTTCTCCCTGACCTTCTTGTTTTCATTTCTGGTTCCCTACATACATACACATGTCCTATTCTTGCTCACTCAAGTTCATTTGCTTGTACTGCTTCCTTAGTTCAGATTCTTCTTCCTCTCCAGCTATCCATTATCCAAGGCCTGATAAAATGTCCCATTTTCATTAGGTCTTCCCAGTTTGCCCCATGTCCCCATATTCAGTGATACCTCCTTTAAGTATTCATTGCCATTGCATTTTGCTCTGCATCACTAGGAGTTTCAGTTACTGCTCTTATTTGAAGGGATCCCACAAAGTTCAGGTGTTAGAAATACAATCCCTAAAACAACACTGTTGAAGGTGGGACTTTAAGAGTTGATTAGGGGGAACAGCAGTTAGCATAATGGCTGTGTCACTGGACTCCCATGTAGTGGACAGTGGTTTGAGTCCTAGACATGGTGGCTTAAAATCATGCTGGGCACGTATGCGTGCATGCCCAAAATTCCGAGAGGAGAGTAGAGGAGAAGGGATTGCAGCTTGGCCATCCCCCCTGCAGGGTGATTTCTCACATTCTGTCTCTCTGTCTCTCTCTGTCTTTCTGGCGAGTGCACGCGCCCTATAGCAAAAACCTCTCCAAAAAAAAAAAAAAAAAAAAAAAAAAAAAAAAAAAAAAAGAGGTCATGAAGGCTTTGCCCCCATGAATGGATTAATGTCTTCATTGAGGAATGAGTTCATGATTGTAAGAATGGGTTTACTAAGAAGCACTTTGGCCCCCACTTGCTCTTGCTCACCCTCTCTTTGCCATTCAACCTTGCAATGAAGCAGCACAAGGCCTTTACAAGATGCTGGCTCCTCAGTCTTGGACTTCCCAAGACCCAGAAACACTAGCCAATAAATTCCTAGTCTTACTTACCCAGTCTCAGGTATTCTATCATAGCAGTGTAGGATGAACTGAGAGTTATCTATCAATGTATAAAGACCTAATTCCAAACTCAGTGCCTTATCACAATGTTTGTTGTGGTCTCGAGGATAACCTGGCCAGTTCCTCAGCTGTTCTCATGTGGGCCCACATGCCTGAATGTAACAGCTTGAATAGCAGCCGGACAAGAGGATCCAATGCAACCTTACCCCCCATGTTTGACAAGTGATCCAAATACTACTTAAGGCACCCCATTTTCCTCCATGGGTATCTCATCCCACCAGTTGAATAGGTCAACTTCCTTCTATGGAAGTCCCAGAGCAGAGTTCAAGAGTGTCACAGTGGAAGCTACAGTGTCTCTCTAGACCTAAGTTCCAGAACTCAATGTAACATCAATCCTCCTCATCCCATTGGTCAAACAAACCTCAAAGCCAACTCAGACTCAAGAGTTAGAGAAATCATCTCCATAGTGGGAAAAGCAGCAAAGTTAGGCTGCAGAGAAGAATGGGATAAGGGGGAAATAGGTTGTGGTCATCTTTGAAAACAATACACAAGTGGCCCAACAGGTGGTATAGTGGCTAAGGTGCTGGACTCCCACATGGATGACCACAGTTTGAGTCCTGGACCCAGCAGACTGAAACTCCCAGGAAGAGAACAGAGAAGAAATTGCGGCATGATCATCCCCCTGTTCTGGGTGGGAGTGGATGATTTCTCGCTTTCTGTCTCATTATCTATCTTTATCTCTCTCTGTCTCTTCACCAAGCACATGTACCCTATAGCAAAAATATTTCTTAAAAAAAATACACAACACTTGGGATGTAATGACATTCTACAGACTGTCATTTATTGCTTTCCAAATATATGTGTTTTAGCTTACTCAGTTCCCAGGTTGCGATTTAATTCCTTGAAATCAAAATTCAAAATACATCATTCTCAACAATCCTTAAATACTTAATAAAAGCCTGAGCACATATTATGGTTTTGTAGACATAGTCCTAAGTTTGCAAAGTCACTTAATTCTAAGTAGATTAAGTAATTTAATTCTGACAATCACCGTATAAGATAAATACTTTACTATCCCCATTTTAAGGAGAGGAAAACTGAAGTAAGTGAAGTTTAAATGCTTTTCTCAGTGTCCACAACTACCAATTGGTAAGGCTGGTGGAGAGTTCAGGCATTTTGATTCTAGATTGTATGTTCATAACTAATATGCTTTATTTGCATTGATATTATGATGACATAGATTATGATGACATAGATTATCCATCATTATATTATATCTACATAAGAATATTTCACTCAATACTCTCTAGAAAATATTTCAGCATGATTGGTATAATGAATGACCAGAAAAGTCAAATAATATATTTTAAGATAGACTGGGTTTCCCTCATCAGAAAAATGCTTGCACATCCATGTTTATTGCAGCATTATTTTCAATTGCTATGACATGGAATCAACCCAAATGTCCAAAAATAGAGCAGTAGATTGAAAAAAATGTGGTACACATACTCTATGGAATACTACTCAGCCTTAAAAAACAATGAGATCCTGACATTTGATACAAAGTGGACAAATATGGAAGACTTAATGCTAAGCAAAGCAAGCCAGAGTATGGAAGACAGACTTTGTATTTCCCCACTCAACACATACTGAATGTCTTTGTTATATAGCAGAAACTGAAAGATTGGAAGGTATAGTAGTAAGGAGGGCAACTGTAGATACTAGAGATAGTAAGGATGGGGTAATACGTGGTTGGGTAATGGAGGGAAAGAGAGGAACAGGGGAAACATACATTTAATTGACACAAAAATGAAAAGTTATTTGCTGATGATAATGTATATGGTAATGTCTTTGTCTTGACTGTAGGCATCATATTCGTGCTGGAAAGGCAATGTTGTATCCTGTGGGGCCAGCAGATGGTCTAATGGACTCCCACATAGTTGACCGCAGTTCAAGTACCAGGCTCAGCGGCTCAAAACTCACACCAGGCACGTGCGTGTCCATGCCCAAGATCCTGAGAGGAGAATGGAGGAAAAGGGATTGCAGCATGGCCATCCTTCCTGGAGATTGATTTCTTGTTTTCTGTCTCTCGGTCTCTCTCTGTCTCTCCAGCGAGTGTACGCACCCTACACCAAAAATCTCTCTCTAAAAAAAAGAAAAAAAGCAATGTTGTACACTGTAAAAATATATAGTAATTAAATGTAAATTAATTGAATGAATAATTTTTAAAAAGATTGACTGCATTTCTATCTAAAACTGTGAGCTATTTTTGAAGAAAACGTATACACATACATACATCTAATAATCATAGAAATCATACCTGAACTTAAGCCTTCTTTTCCTTTCTCTCACACTCTTCTCTAAAATTTCTCATTATGAAGTGAACACCTGTCCTTTTTTGGGCGTATTTACAGGACAAACTTCCAGTTAGTCATATCCTCTATGAACAATATCTTATCTGAGCTTTGCTAATAGCCTCCTGCTGTTCACGTTAGCAGATTAGCACATATCACAGAGGAGACCCATCCCATCTGGGTCAGTTAACATGCCACCATTTCCCCTCTTTCTTAACTTGTCACCCTGAGTCACAAGCAGGAGTGGGGATGACAGACTAGGATAATCTGGTCCAACCTTCCTTGCTTCAGGAAAACAAAACAAAACAAAACAAAAACACAAAGATGCATGCATTTATAAATAGGTCAGTTTATTGTTGTTGTTGGTTTGTTTGTTTTTATTGTCAGAGGGCATGTGCCAGAGAGAGGCAGAGAATCAGAGGGAGGAACAGGAGGAGAAAGCACCCCCGCGATGTGATCTGGTCATGATGCAGTCTCTCTCTTCCATTTTTCCATCTCATGATGGGATTTGATGCACACACATGCATCCACTAGGTATTTCATGTTGCCAGAGAAGGATTTGAACTGTGAAGCTGGCCATGTGGGACTGGGCTCCCTTAACCACTAGGCTATGAGGCCAGCTCACACCAGTTTCTATTGCCTTTATGTATTTTCTGTGTCGTGTATTAACTGCCTGAGGTGGCAGAGACCTGATGCTAAGGATACCAGAATCTGAGTGCACCCAACAATGGAACACTATTGAATCTGATTTCTTCGTAAGTAGTCAACATAATATATTCTCCTTAAGAAAAAAAAAAAAAAGTGTCAGCTTGCTAGATATTTTTCTAATAGATATGTTTCTATTTTTTTCTGGACTACTGTGAAGTTTTATTTCTCTTGTGACTTCCTGTCTACAAACAAGGGCACATGTAGTAATAAAATCTAGGTGATTTAAGGTGTTTGATGGGTATGGAGTATTAGAAATCTAGGCATGGTCTTTTTGGTATTACTTTATACTGCTTTATCGAGCAAATAAATAACAGCAGGAATTGGGGGAGGGGACCCTTAGAACTCCATAGAGGGATATTGCCTAACTCCCTCAGCGTTAGCAAAGATGATGTTCTCGATAAAAATCAAAATCTTGGGACCAGCAGATGGCATAATGGTTATGTTGCTGGACTCTTACATAATCAACTGCACTTTGAGTCCCAGACCTGGTGCCTTTAACTTCATGCTGGGCCTGTGTGTGTGTTCACATGCCTAAGATTCCAAGAGGAAAATGGAGAAGGGATTGTGACATGGCCATCCCCCCAGGGGGTAATTTCTCCCTTTCTGTCTCTCTGGCACTCCAGCAAGAGCACACATCCTAAAGCAAAAATCTCTCTCAAAAAAAAAAAAAAAAATCAAAATTTCTTCTGACAACATAGTTGCTATGTGTTGAACTGCATCCCCCCAAAAGATGCTGAAGTCCTAGCTCAGCAACTTAAAGTCACCTATAAATGTGACCTTATCTGGAAATAGAGTCTTTGCAGATGGTCAGATTAAGATGAGACTCTAAGAGTAGACCCTATCCAATAACACAGTATCCACATAAAAGGAGAAATTTGAACACAGAGACAGATGTGCACAGAGAGAAGATGGTACAAAGTCAAGGGTAGAAGACACCCATCCATGAGCCAAAGAACAGGAAAGATTACCAGCAAACTCCAGAAACTAGGAAAGAGGAATGGAAAATACTCTTCCCCACAACCCTCAGAAGGAACCAACTCTATTGACACCTTTGGACTCTTAGCTTCCGGAACTATGGAACTATACATTTGTGCAGTTTAAGCTACTCAGTTTGTGGTCATTTATTACAACGACTCCAGGAAATTAATACAATAGTCTTTATATAGTCTTTGTTAATTCAAGCCCTAAATGGCCATAGTTGATGGGGATACATTCTGGTACCAGGAACAAGGTGCAGATAATTTAGGAAACAAAGGATCCGTTTAACACAGAAAGAAGCATGATTTCCTTCCCTTGCCTTCCCCTCTCTCAACTTTTAAAATAAGCCTTCCGTTGTAAGTTATACAAGGTTAATCTTAACCTTATGTTCATGGGAGTCAGAGCCGTTGCATGACTATTTTCAGGGGAGAGAACAATTTTCCACCAATTTTCATTTAACGAGCACACAATCTTATTTAATACTTCCTCCATCTCCCATACTCATTTAAGAAATATGGAAAATATGCAAAAAGTGAGACTAAAACCCTACCATTAAAGAGTTTATAATTATTAGTAGGTAGGCAAGACATTGATTGAGTTAAATATCAATAAAAGGCAATACCTAATGGATACCTAAATTAAGCAGGATAAGGGTACTATAAAATCCATATGTCATAAGGAAATTGCAGTCTTTTAAAATTTTGCATTTAATATATACAAGCATAATATAGCAGATTCCCAAAGAGAAATGAGTTTTTAACATCAGCTTTATTTTAAGGGTTTTTCCCATTTCTGTGCAATGTTGTTAATAGTTGGGGAACTGCGTTGTGCTGTGTGAAATAGTCAGTTCTTCTTTTTTTAAGGATTATTTTATTATTATTATTATTATTATTATTATTTGACCAGAGAGAGAGGGAAAGCGAAAAATCAAACTGCCAGGTCTAAGACTTGAACTGCGGTCAGTCATGTGGGAGTCCAGTGCTTTATCCACCACACCACCGGCTAGTCCCTGGGTCTAGGCTTCTAAAGTTAGAGACCTACCTCAGGCACAGAAAGAAGCCATGCACATGAGTAAAGTGAGAAAAAGATAAGTTTTTAATAGAAAAGTAAAGATTTTTAATAGAAAAGATTATACTCCGTGTCAGAAAGGCATGGGGGTGGGCTGTCTGAAGAGGACAACTGCACTGGGAATGGGGTTAGGTGTGAAATTTGTCATGGGCTCTTGTCATGTATTTAGGAGGGGAGGTCTGTCATCATGCCTAGCTTCTTTGTTTGAATTTGTGGGCTTTTACCTGCACTTGCATACTTCCCATCTGCTAAGGGGATTTGATTACCGGATTTCGCATACACAGAGTAGAATCTGAAGGAACGAGCACCCACGTAGGGATGAGTCTGCCCATATCAGTTGATTGCTCTGAGTGGGAATAGGGTATTGGCCCAGGATCCTGGTGAGTTCCTGTGTGCATGTGCAGAACGGCAGGAGGGAAGAGTAAGAAGAGATAGCTGCTTCTCTCTTGGTGCCAGGGGGTCAATCTGCCATCCCTGGTAACAGTCATTGATGCATCAGCTGTCCCGTTTGCTGGCAGTACTGGGACTCTCTGCTTGTCACATCTACCTAGAACGATCCCTAGAGAGGTTTTCCTGACAATAAACACAACTAAAACCATAATGGGGAATGCAAATTATATGTAGTTTTCTTCTTTCCAGTTATACTATATATGTATACACACACACACACACACACACACACATACATTTAACATATATACAATATATTAAACCAAAAATAAGATACTTTCTTGTAAGTTCCTTAAAGGCAGAGGGATTGTCTTCTTCCCACTTATAGGCTAGAGCTTTCCAAAATATTGGTTGAATAAATAAACAAATGAAAAAATAAAATGCACTTCCAATTTTTAAAATATTTATTATTTACATTAAATCACTATATACCTTTTTTTTTTTTAAAGAGGGAGAGAGAGAGAGATTTTGGGTACAGGGCACATGCACTTGCCAGAGAGACAGAGAAACAAAAAGCAACAAATCACCCTCCAGGAAGATGGCCACACTACAATCTCTTTTCTACTCTCCTCTCAGCATCTTGGGTGCACAGGCACATGCACCACCATAAGTTTCAAGCCACCGGGACCAGGACTCAAACCGTGATCAACTACATGGGAGTCCAGCAATGTAACCTTTATGCCATCTGCTGGTCCCATAATCACTATACATCTTTACAGTGTGCAACATGATTCTTCCCAGCACGAACATAGTGCATATCAGTCACAATAAAGATATCACCATGTACATTATCATCAGCTAATAGCTTTCATTTTTGTGTCAATCAGCACTTCTGGTCTTAACTCTGCACTAAGGAACACATTTCCTCTAGCATTTGCTCTGGTGCAGCACATCCTTCTTGTACTGATTAATTTCTATTGATCCTCAGCGTGGGACCCAGGCTACTGTTGTCTCACACCAGTCAGTGCTGGGTTATTGATTCTCTGCATCAGGGCCCTTGTAATTATTTGCAAAAATTTCTAAATCTTGGTTGATATGCTTATTTGAAGTTCTCTTTAAGAACAGAATCATTATCAATCATATTGTGAGGGGAGCTCTAACACCTTCCTGAACATTTTGCAACAAAGTTGTTTATTGAGTTATTTTTATTTTTGGAGGGTGGGGGGTAGAGTTTGTAATTGCAAGTAAATACCCAACAGTAGGTCAATTAATTAATCCAGGTGGTCATATGGTGGTGCAGCAGCGAAATGCAACTTTTTGCAAGGTTGTCTCCCATGAGAAGGTTCCCAGTTCATGTCTGCAGATCTTCCTACATATGCAATAACATGCATGCCATGATCCAGGCTGGCTGAGGCTAGGGGCGAATCATGGTGTTAAGACCCTGCTGAGGATGCTGGATTGCTCTGTCTCTCATAGAAGAAATACATAAATAACCTTTAGAAGAAATAAATAAGCGTAAAAATTTAAAAAAGAAAGAAAAACTAAAAAAAGAAAGAAAGAAGGATGGAAGGAATGAAGCAAGGATGAAAGGGAGGGAGGAAGGAAAGAAGGAAGAAAGGAAGGAAGGAAGGGAGGAAGGAAGGAGACTGAGATCACCTATTTTGGAAAGTGAAGGGGGTAGAAGTGAGAGAGGAAGGTAAAGGACTTATGTATTGTGTATTTCTTACTTAGGACCACAGTTCACCAGTCAAAAATTATTTTTGAAAGACAATGTCTGCTACCATTCTCCATCAATAACTTACGGTCATAAAATAACCTCTTAACACTTGCATGGTCTTGTCTTTGACTTCTTGGAGGTCACTGAGTTTGTGCCCCTTTCCCTGAACTCTGCACTTTGTGGCAAGGCAGTCATATTTGTGTCTTTTGGACAAAAACAACTTCCAGAGCATGGTCACCTCGAAAACGGTCTCTTGAGTTGCACAAGACACCTAGACCAAAAACTCAGGTGATTGACTGGATAGTTTTCTGTTTGTTTGTTTGTTTGTTTTTTAAGAGAGATATTTTCTATAGGGCCCATGTACGCTCACTAGAGAGACAGGGAGAGACAGAAAGACAGGAAGTGATTTTTCCCAGCATGAATACGGTGCATATCCCCCAGCAGGAGATGGCCACACCACAATCCCTTCTCCATTCTCCATTCTCCATTCTGCCATTTTGGGCACACACACACACATACGCCCGGGATAACTTTTAAGCCACCAGGTTCGGGACTTGAACCACGGAAGTCCAATGATGCAAACATTATACCACCTTCAGGTCCCAACTGGATAGTTCTTAACAGATGAGTAATGTTAGCCCTGGAGTAAATACATTATGGTACAAACTCTGTCCCTGCTCTTGGGCACAAGACCAGTCCATGTTGTCTTGCTGTCCGCTGGGTTCTGGAGTCTGAGCATTAATGGTATCCTATAGAGAACTAAGAAACCCCTACTGATCAGATAATACATTTAACATTATACGCCAAAACTCAATAAAGTTTGCCAAAATTATATAAAATTTAGGCTGTCTCTGCTAAAATAAACTAAAGGTTTTCCTGCGCACCCAACAGAAAAAAAGGGGTAGGCCCAAATCAGTTGGATGTGACCAGCTTCTGAACAAATGCCTCAAAGATAGGAATCTAAAGTCCCAAAAAGGAGGCCAGAACTGGTGCCTGGTAATTGTGGAGATGTTAAGGACTTTGACTCACAGACATAGTGAGCAATTCTAAAGAGGACAAAGACCCATGGTGCTGTTTGATAGATTTTGAAAGTGATACCTTAGTTCATAGAGTTGGAAACAGTCCTTCCCCCTAACCTAGCTCTGTGGAGAATTGTTGCTCCTGAAAGATTTTGAAAATGAAAATAACATGCATGACCTCCTTTAACTGACGAAAGTTTTTTTGTTAAATGCAACAAGAGGATTTAAATACAGATTCATGTGATTTTTCTGTATAGTGAAATCTTGGCTATGCACTCCTCTTAACTCCATGACTACGCAGAATTCACCGATCATTATTGCTATTCATTGCATTCATCACTTCAAAATAAACGTCCAAAGCACCTCTGCAGACCCTGCACTGGGGCTCCGTATCTGCCCCCAAGGACCTTATTCTCTAGTATGGGATATAGATATTAAACAAGTGAACCACAAAGCAAATGTAGTTAGACATAAATACTAAGAAGGGGGAGGAGAGGTGCTATGAAAAATTACAAAGGCAAAAGCTGGTGGTCCTGTGAATTAAGTCATGACAGATTGTATTTAACCTAAGACCTAAAAGGTAAAAAGAAGCCATCATATAAAAGGAGAGAGGAAACTTTCCAGATAGTTACTCGGGACAAGGAAGAGTTTGGCAGGTTAAAGACACTGGAGACACTGGAGTAAATGACACAATGGGGAGGAATAAGAGGAAGCTGGAGGGATTGGTAGGAGGTGGTAAAATGAAGTCTTGCAGACTTTGGTAAGAAATTTGCATTGTATTTAAGTGCAATGGAAGCCATTCAAGAGCTTTTTAATGGAAGAAGAACATGATAAGATTAAATTTTTAAAAGAATTATTTATTAAATATTGTAATTATTTTGAAATTTTCTATGGGGCACATGTGCTCACCAGAGAGAGGAAGAGAGAGAGAGAGAAAGCAAGCCTCCAGGTCTGGGACTCATACAGTGGGTGGCCATGTGGGAGTCCAGTGACTTCACCAGCATGCCACCTGCTGGCCCCCAAGATTCCATGTTTTTAAGTGAGCACCCTTGACAGTGTGGTGAATGGATTTGAGACAGAGACCAATGGCCAAGATGGACACGGGAAGACCACAGGGATGATTTCAGTATCCAGCTGAGAGATAGTGTCACCTTAGAGGAGGGCTGTGGTCGAGGAATGAGCAGACTGACTAAACTGTATATTAGGCTTTATTTACTAAAAAAATAAAAAAACAAAGATCAACGGATCAAGAATGACTCCAAAGGTTCTGTGTGTTATCATATCCCTAAACTGAAATGCCTAAGACTGGGTGATTTGTAAAGAACAGAAGTTTATTTAATTCACAGTTCTGGCAGCTGAGAAGTCCAAAGTCAGGGGGCTACTAGCATCAAGGGGGCCTCTGGTGTTGCATTTCGGCATGGATGACAGAAACAGGGAGGAGAGTGGGCGCATGCAAAGAGACCAGAAACAGAATTTCCCACGTCCTCTGTTTATCCCTCTCATTCCTCCAACCCTTCAATTAAGCCCACATCTTAAAGTTCTTCACCTCCCAAAGCTTTTACACCAGGGACCACAATTGCAAAACATGAACCTATGGCAACAAACCATTATCCAAACCACAGCAGGTTCTGATTTAAATACTTAGGTAGATATTTACTAACACAGTAAAGCCTAAGCTTCATGGAGAAAATCAAGAATTCTGTTTGGGCCAAGCTACCTTGAGATGCCCGCGCAACTGGGAGTGGGTATGAAATGCAGGATATTGGAGGGCAGGAGAGGAACTAAAAGAACCTCTGCTGTGTCATGCTGATGTCATGCTGCTTCCCACACCCTTGCCTGGAGCCCCAGCTCCCTCCAATTGGGGGGTATGCCAGCAAAAGGAAACTTGATATTTTATTTAATCAAATCACATACCCTCTATTGCCTTTGACTTGGCAACTCCAAGGTGAACTGCTGCCAAGACAAACTTTGACCCAGATAATGAGCTGTGTCTATTGCTACCACATCTGTTTCCTGCTTGGTGGTAAGCAGAAAAGTTACCACAAGGTAGAACAATCAGAGACAGGAAACATCACAGAGAGGGAAGCAGCTGGTCTTGGCTGTTCTCATAGTGAACATGGGAAGACCATACTGACGAGAAAAAAAGTCAGACCAAGATAGAACCTAAGGATGCACCCTGCCCCCCTCGCCCCACAATACCCCACCCTCTCCTTTGGGGTATTGGTAGCCAAATAGTTGTTTGAAAAGATGTCAGTCAGCATTAAGAGGAAAAGAGCAGTTCAAGGCTTTTTGATTCAAAGGAAGTCAGAAAAAGCAACAAGAGAGCCACATAGAGCATTCCAGAACTCCTCAGAAAGCCAGACTGCCCTGGATTACGTTAATATGTAAAGATATCTGCAGTGGGCTCTCTAAGGCACAAAGCTTCTCTTTCTCAGTGGAGCAATAAAGCATTTGGGGGGCTGGCAGATAGCGCGGTGGTTGGGGCTCTGGACTCCCACATGGCCGACCATGATCTGAGTCCTAGACCTGACAGCTTGCTTTCTCACTTTCTCTGTCTGTCTCTCAGGTCAAATTAAAAAAGAATAATAATCAATAAAATTAAATAAATCATTGTTTTTAAAATAAAAATAAATAAATAAATATAGCATTTGGACAACTCATCCAAAAGGAGGTTACCTGATAGTTCTAAGCTTGCATTTGTCTTTTAGCTAAGTAGAAGCATTCAGTGTGATCTACTTCACTCTTACCAGGATCCTATATTTACCATCTCCATTTCACACATAAAAAATTTAGGCTCAAAAAAATTTGACAAACATGTCCAAAATTATACATTTACTGAATGGCAGAGATCGAATTTACTCTAGGTCAATCTGACTTTTATGCCATAATGTTACTAATGAGAATGTGTCTCAAATAAATGAACTGAGTAGAAAATTAAAGAATACATAGATGATCAGTTAATTTTCCTGTTGTTTTTTCACTTTAGTAGCCACTTACATGAGGGGAGTCTTCACAAAAATCATGGAAAATGCATATTATGAAAATATATGAATGGATTTCCAAATATTTTGTGCCAATATTAATTCATACTTTAATTCCATTTTCCATGAACTTTTCAAAGCCCCCATGCACAACTTTGCCTTGATATTAATAATTTCTAGCTTCTACTTAATAATAATATATCAGAAATATGGTTAAACTATCACATGCAGCCAGATAGTGGGGTGGTGGTTAAGGTGGCTGGATCACATGTGGCCCACTACGCAGTTCAAGTTCTGGACCCAGAGACTGGAAAAACACGCTAGGCTTGTGTGCATGTATGCCCGAAATCCTGAGGGGAGAATGAAGGGGAAGGGATTGCAGTGTGTCCCCCTCTAGGGCCATGCTTTCTCGCATTCCCTCTCTCTCTGTCTCTGTCTCTCTCTGGAGAGTGAACTCACCCTATAGCAAAACTTGAAAAAAAAATCACAAAGACCAAATAAAAAAAAAAAACTCTCCCACAAGCAAAATAGAAAGGAAATAAACCATATAAATAGAAACCATACTTTAAGTCAGATGACAGCATGTATTATTTAACATCTACATTGAAGAATAAACTATATACGTATATTCCTCATTTTTTGCATTTTTTAGACCCTTAGGCAATTTATCACCTCTTTCCCAGTAAATAAAGATTTCATACGCATGAGTGTAAAAAAAAGAAATTTAAGATGATACCCCCAAGCAGTCCATGTTGTAGTTCAATTTAGGTCTATTCGCTGTCTTCTGAACTCACACTACACTCTGATGCCTGCACTTTTGCTCAAGTTATTTCTTCTGCTACAATATCCACGGTCTCTTTTTACTTGATATGTGACTCCCTGTACCCAAATCCTACCCATCTGCAATGACTACTCAAATGAGGTTCCTCCCATAAACACTTGAACTAATAATAGAAATAACATTCCCATTATCTGTTCTACCATCTCATAACACCTTGCATTATATTTGTCTTGCCTCTTCCTTCTAATTTGACAGCCTCTTGAAAATAGAAGTTGTTATTTTATGCGTCTTTGGGCCCTCCCCCTTCTAAATGCTCTCATGCTTCACCTCAAAGGGAACTCAGCTCAGCACAAGAAATTGTCTCCAAAGGCTTTTAAAGCCTGCAACTGACGGGAAGATATTTCTAGGAATACCTTGTCTGGGAATACCCTAGGAAGACCTTGAGATTCTTACTGGAACTAATATCATTGCACTCTTGCAGAAATAACATAGCCTTGAGTCTCCTGAATTACCCCAAAGGAAGTTTAACTTGGTCTTTCAGTCTAGCCGAGATAAAATATTTTAGAGAAGGTTCCATTAATGGCTCCTTGAAGTGCCTTTGGTTGTGGGACGATCTACTCAGGGACAACCGAAAGAGTCGAAGCTCCAGCACCCCTGTGTGGTCTCTGAGCCATCCTTTTACTGTTTTCCCTATTCTCTGTTAAAGAAAAAGCTCAAAGGCACAATTACTTGACAAATTATTCATTAAAACAAAGAAGTAAAACAGTAAAAATAAAGGCTCTACCAGCAACAGCTCCAACTTGGTAAACAAAATCACCCGAAGAATCTGACAAATCCTTTATGTGAATTAGAAACCATTAAAGAAAATAAACTACATTTTGAGTGTCAACTGAGATTTAATTCAAGAGTTATTCATAAAGAGGATCACAGGTAAAGATCCTTGAAGGTTAACTTCCTCAGCCAGAAGGAAACCAGGAACAGACCCTAGAGACTCAACAAATCTAATGATAACAGCACTCCTATGATGGAGGAGCCTTGGGACTCCAGCACATGGCCACGGGAGAGGACAACTCAGGAGAACGGTACCCGGAGGAAGTAGAGGCATTAGGAGTAACAGTGCTCATGCACATGCCTTGAGCACTTACAAGGTGCTGGCCTGGTGCATCATTTCATTTTATTCCCACAACTACCCAACTGTCTGTCTAATTTATTTGTTTATCCTCCTGAGAGCTTATTATCCTCAAATAAAGCTGAATGGCTCTTTAAG
The DNA here is from genome assembly GCA_026018925.1 of Tupaia tana. Classification (NCBI taxonomy): domain Eukaryota; kingdom Metazoa; phylum Chordata; class Mammalia; order Scandentia; family Tupaiidae; genus Tupaia; species Tupaia tana. The sequence goes on from JAKSZU010000017.1 coordinate 17,133,598, forward strand.
ATGTAAATTCAAGCTTGGGTTAGCCCTGATTAAGGGAGTCAGATCCCAGATGGCCACTCATGGGGTTCAGACATCAGTCCTCTTGGGTTGACAAACATGCTGGGTGTGTGTGTGTGTGCATGTGTGTGTGTGTGTGTGCCCAACATCTTAACAGGATGGAGGAATGGAGAAGAAGGAATTGTGGCATGGCATGGGCATGCCCCATTGGGTGTTTTTTCTTTTCCTTTCTCTGTCCCTCTGGCAAGAGCACATACCTCCTAGGCAAAAAATACATACACACATAAATACACACTCGCAACCCCTCAAATTCCTCAAAAGTCTCCCAATCACCACTAGGCGGGAATGTATGATCTGGCTACCAACTGTCCTAAAGTTCATGTTCTTCTACTGCCCTCAAATTTCACAACCTTTCAGAGACTTTTCTGCTCATTCCAAATTAGAAAACCCCATACCCCCGTCTCTTTCTAGCCCCATTCTCTATTTTATAGCACTCGCCACCACCTGACACTGTATTACATGCAGCCAGTTCATTATTACTCGTGGTAGTTATGTTCTATAATACCTCCATGACCAGGGAATTTTTAAATACTGAACCACTGCCCCTAAGGGAAAGATAGGGTTCGTGTCTTGCAAACCACTGGCCACAGTATTCTTGTTAATTGATGAGTATAGAACCTTGTTTTATGTGTGTTTTTGTTGAAAACATCTGACAAGTGATCTATGTATTGTGGATTCACTGACACTGAGCTCATGACCAACTGCACTGTAACACTTGCCTGATAACAGCTTATTTATTCTAACACACACGTGCGCCTTCTTTGTAAGACACAGCACCGTGCAATTGGTACACTTAGGAATACTAGACAGCACTTTAGCACTACCCTTGAGAGCCAGTGTAAACAATAAAATCACACACACAATATGTGCACACATACACAAAAGCACAAAAATGGGGAAAATGTGGCACTAAAAGAACACTTGTTCACAATGGCTTTGGTCAGCTTTGGCTATGAAAGTAAGTAAAAAGGTAAGGAAAATATTCTGCTGCTCAAAACATATCTGAAAGACCACAAAGGGGCTACAATTATTGATTTGGAGTGTGACAAATACGATGAATGAACAAATATGGAACCCTCAAATAATGGGGATTGACCGGTTCGTGCTGTATTGTCTACCTTCCCTTATTGATATCTGAATCCTATAGTAACAGATCTTTTCCTGGGTGTTTTGTTTGTTTGTTTTAAGTTGCCAATGCTTTATTTTATACTTTTTTTCGTGAGAGATAGTGTGTGCACTTGAGAAAGAGAGAGCCCCCTTGACAGGGTCTCATCACATCCCAATTCCCTTTCCTCAGCCCTGCAGCCCCACAAGATCTAGAGCACCCACTTATGCACCCAGCATGTGTTCAGGTCGATCCTAAAATCTAAACCTACAGTTAGTTGGTTGTGTGGCTTCCAGCTCTGGGTGTCCCTGAGGATTTTTGTTTTGTTTTGCTTTGTTTTTGTATTAGCATCTAGATCATCACTGACCCCTATAAAGGTAACATGAGTCACAAACATGAACTGCATATATAATTTCAAATGTTTCAGAGACCACGTTAAAAACAGAAAATATGAACTGACCTTGTAGTTCAGTAATTAAATGCTGAGCATAGGAAGCTGGACCCCACATGACTGATGAGGGTCTGAGTCCCAGCCCCATTCACACACATACACACACACACACACACACACACACACATGCATGTGTGCCCTCTGGACTTAAAAAACATGTAAAATTAATTTTTATAGTATATGAATTTACCGTAATACATCCAAAAATTATTTTGGCAACTAGTTAATAGAAATGTGTTAATGCAATTGTTTATTTCCTTTCGCTTGTTTATTTGTTCCAGATCTTTGACATCTGTGTATATTTACATTTCCAGGGTATTTTAATTTGGACCAGAGACATTTCAAATGTTCAGTAGCCACATGTGGCTAATGGCTACCGTATCAGTGTGGGTCTAGAACGATGTCTTGTACTTAATGACTTCCTAATAAACATCATTGAATTAATTCATTTATTGATTGCTCTTTAAATCCCAGACAATGGACCAAGCAGTTTGCTCACTAATGCACACAACCACCCTTCTGTTAGCTATTGTTATCCTTATTTTACACAGTCAGTAACTGAGATGCACTAAATTGCCCACAGTTCTATAGAATTCCACATACAAACTTGAATACTAGGTCATCTGGCCTTGTGTAATGTCTTCAAATATGTTCTCATTAAAAGACATGAATACAGCTTTACTTAAACTATCCATTAAGATAATAAAAGATTTTTGACTATGGGAGAAATTACATGGTTCTGAAAGCATTTTAAGTTTGGCCAAATATAGAGTGTGTATCTTACCATTTTAAGAACCAGGTGATGCTAATGAGTGCAATTATTATATGACGAGTGATTAAGCACACTGCCTCTGCAAGCCTGTCTATCAGCTCTCCTTGTAGCTTGTTAGAAGCTAATTATGAAGACTGGTAGCAGCACTGGCTAGGCTTTGGAGCATGAAGCATCAGGCACCTTGCACTGTTGTTACTAACTATCTAAGATGCTTTGCACTATTTCTGGCAGTAACATGGAGAAAGGCATTGTTATCTTCGGAAGCCACATGGTTTCCCTCACTTTTCTGTTATGTGGAAGACCTTTTACTGCTTTTTTTCTTATCTGTGACAAAACATTACTGCATTTTTACACAAACTTGTGCAATAAAAAATACTGCACAACATCTACTGAATAGCAATGCAATCATCAAAATATTTACCTTCTTCTGATTCCAAAAGGACTTAGAGGGGCTTAATCAATTAATAAGAACAACCCAAGACTGATGAACACAAATAACTTACCTTTTTTTCTTCTCACATAAAAATCTGCAAGATTAATCAGATGTAATTTGATAGAGAGCAGTAAATGGAGGCGAGAGAAGGTTCATCAGTCAGTGCAGTCATAGAATAATAAAGCTCATCCTGATTCTTTTAAAATTGAAGAGCCCTCAGTATCAGGCTAAAAATTGCAAATCATCTTTCCAATTTCCCTGAAGTCAGACTCTGATTACAGTAAATGCCGCAGCATCGGATCCCCTCAGTTTGCAGAGTGTTACTCACACACTCGTGGAAAAAGTAAAGTGGATAAATCAATTCCTGGGAAGGGCATTAGGCATATGCCTAAAACAAGGAACATGAGCAGCCATAGACCTGTAAGTGTCTCCCGAAGTCTTCTTTTACATTCATAGACAACCTCGACCATCTTCATGCTGACCATAATAACTGACAGAGATGACCGGGTGCGGGGGGGGGGGGGTGGTATTCTAGGATGTCTTAGGAGGTGAGGACTATCACTCACATCATATCTTCTTAGAAAACACAGATGGGGCACATGTCCTGTAACAGATTTAGCTCATCACTGGGCAGCTGTGGCTGGAGATGGTCCTCCACCCTGTGGTAACGGAACTTTTAAAGAGAAAAATGGGGGCCAGCAGGTGTCATTGTAGTTAAGACATTAGATTCTCACATAGCTGACTGTGATTTGAGTCCCAGACCTGGTGGCTTGCTTTCTCACTTTCCCTTTCTCTGTCTCTCTGGTCAAATTAAATAATAATAATAATAATAAATAATTAAATTAAGTAAATAATTCTTTACAATTTAAAAATAAATAAGTAGAAAGATAATCAGGATTTTTTCTCTAATTCACCTATTGCCTCTAGGATTGTTTTTCAATCCTTTAAATTGTTTCTGAATGTAGAATCCCTAAGAAATAAACCACACATATGTATCAGAGGTCACCACAACATAACTAGTGCTGGACCACATGGTTCTATTTAGGCTTAAAATATTCTAACATGATGAGAGGAAATGTCCCATATCTCCAAGAGGGTCAGAAAGTCTCAGGGAAATGCATAGGAAACAAATGACTGGGGTGGTTGGGATCTCAGTGCAAAGGTGACAGGTGTGCATTTAGAGGGGGTGATGATGTGAAATACTCGGTCTGACTACTCTTCAAAACACACACTCAAACCGAGTGTGTGTTTTGAAGAGTAGTCTCCAGTATCTCATAAGATCCATTTCACTCTGAATAAATAAGCTCAAAAAGCATGATAAAATTGTGAAGACTTTTTATTTATAATAGCACAAAAGGGAGAAAAATTAATTAGATGAATGATTTGAAAAAGAAAAGGTATCCAACTAAAAAATTAAATCTCACAAGATTTTTTTTTTAAAAAATCAAATATGGGGACCAGCAAATGGCATAATGATTATGTCACTTGACTCCCATGTAGTTGACTGTGATTTGAGCCCTAGATCCAGCAGCTTAAAACTCATGCTGGGCATGTATGTATGCATGCATGCCCAAAATCCTGAGAGAAAGGAGAAGGGATTGCTGCAGGTGAGATCCACTGCAGGGGCCACGCTCTACTCAGGCAACTAAGAGCCAGTGACACACACGGAAGGGTATTGGGGTGGGGCAATTTTTGCCCCATATGGGACTCCTCCATTGAGCAATCTCTGCTCTAGAGCTCTCTGATGAGCTGGCCAGCCAGCTCTCAGGCCTGTACCTGGTCTGAACCTCTTTCTACCCAATTCTCCTTTTGTTCCTTTTGGAATTGCCTTCTTAAGGATTTCCCTAGTTCTCTTCTCACTCCTATATCTTTCACAAACATTATCTCCAATAAATCTCTTATTCTATCTTCGCATCTTGTTTCCAGGATGACCTGATCTGACACAGAAACCAACAATGCCCACTAAAAGTTGGAAATTAAATGTTTCCCATGAGCAGAAACGTGGCCTTGTGGTGAAGAGCCCATATACCCTGTCTTTTGCATCAGTATTTCATTCTCTTTGGCATAATTACTCACACTAATAGGACAGAGGCATGAAGCCAAATGCACTGAGATACAAGAGCTTCCAGGAAACATACATTTGAAGCATTCAGGGAACTAGGAGAAAGTAGGACTTTTTACAGAAAAGAAGGAATCCACAGAGAGAGAAAGGTTTATGATGAAAACAGTGGTGAACAAGGAACTGAGTAAAATTGGAAAATAATACAAAAATCCCCAAATCCAATTGCTAATTTAAAATCAGCATTGGTGGCAATGAAAGAACAGATTGTTAAATGTGGACAACTGAATAAGTGATGCTAATGCCAACTTAATAGATAAATAAAATTTAAAAAAAGATCTATGGAGAGTCAACCTGCAAATCATCAATGTTATAAAGAACAAATAGGAACAATAGAAATGTAACAATAACAAATTGAGCAAAACTTTACTGACCTGAACAGAAACCCAACTAGAAACAATGAAAAGTTTCATTATGTTCCAAGGAAAATTAATTTAAAAATAGATACATTATGGCAATTTTAGTTTCAAGGATAAAGAAAAAGTTAATTTCCAACCAAGGGGAACAAAATTTCTACCTACAAAGGCAAAAAAAAAAAAAAAAAAAAAAAAAAATCAGACTTGGCTTTAGTCTACTTATTGGAAACAATGAATACTAAAAAGTAATGAAGAAATTTCTGTGCTCCTCTTTTGCCATTCCTCATCTTGTTGCGTTGATTTCCCCGGATGCTAGCTTATTAGTCATATTTGTGTCAGTGTGATTCCACCAAGGATTGTACATCCACCCCAACCCCCAGAGCCTCCTTGTTCTTACTATTAGGTCCGTGAAAAAGTCATGACTACTTTTCTGTTTTTGTATGCAAAAATGTTGCACTAGAAGACATTGTTACACTAGAAGACACTCAGCATGCCCCTGCCATGGCCCTCCAGCAACTGAGCTGCCATGTTTATATCAAAGGTCACTGTCCAGCAACTAACTGATTCTGATCCCAAAATAAACCAGAATTAAAGCACAAACAGAAAAATAGTCTCAAGTATTCTCAAAACTTCTCTCAAAAGAGAATTTTGTGACAAAATTTCTTGGATTAATTCAGTTTCATTCATCAATATTTTACTCAGCGTGTCTACTTTTAGCCATCATAGTTAATGGTTAATGTGAAATACAAACCAATATTTAGGCACAAATAGATGTCTATTATTAAGTTGTCATAGTAAAACTATGGAAGTACAATTAACATCCCAAATCAAGAAAAGCTTAAGTAAATGATCATCCATAATCACAATGGAGTAGTGTGCAGCTTTAATAATAGCCCCGCGTGTGGGGAGGGCAGTGTTGCATGGTAGCTGAGGCTGCCTGGGAGGCTTGGGTTCAGTTCCCAGCCCAGCCTGCACAGGCCAGGAATTGTGGTGTGTGCCTATGGTCCTCATCAGGTGTGAGATGGGCAGGAGGATCACACTCTGGTAAAACCCTGACAAAATCTCTCTCTCTCTCGCTCTCTCGCTCTCTCGCTCTCTCTCTCTCTCTCTGCCTCTCTCCTCTTTCTACTGTCTCTCTTGTAATAATAGTAATCATGAGAAATTTAAACAACTTTAAAGGAAATGCTTTAATAGTATAATCTAATGTTACAAGAAACAGCATGGGGCCAGCTCCATGGCCTGGTATTTAAGATAGTTGGATCCCACATGACAGATTGTGCGGTTCAAGTCTCAGACCTTGTCATTTGGGAAACACAGTGGGTGCATGTACATTAGTGTCCAAAATCTTAACAGATGCAGAAACGAAGAAGGGATTGATTGCCCCCTGAGCATCCACTTAGAGGTTGTTTCTCCTCTCCTTCTCCCTTCCTCTGTCTCTCTCTGGCAAGAGGGCACACCCTCTGTCAAAAAGAAAAAATAAAAAGAGACATATAGCACATAAAACTACCTAGCTATCTATTTATCTGTAAGTATATTTGTGTGTATGTACCTATATGTACATTTTATCAGCAATGATGAGTATCAACTATAGAAAAATATACTGGAGTATTATTGGTGTAGTAAGAGAAATGAACTTTCTTATTTCCAAATTTTGATGCTTCTCTGTACTCTCAAATTATTTTAAAAATAAGATGTGCTCAGAGCCAATGGGTGGCATGGTGTTTAAGGTGCTGGGCTTCCACATGGCCAACTGTGGTTCGAGTTCCAGACCTGGCAACCTGAAAAATCACACCAGGAATGAATGTGCTTGCATGCCCAAAATCACAAAAGAAGAATGGAGGAGAAGGGATTGCAATGTGGCTATGCCCTCTGGGGGTGGTGGTGGGGGGTGATTTCTCACTTTCCCTCTCACTGTCTCTGTCTCTCTCTGGTGAGTGCACACACCCCACAGTAAACACCTAATAAATAAATAGATAAATAAATAAGAATGTGCTGGTTTCATAATCAGAATTTTTAGATGTCTATTTATTTATGTCATAAGGTCCTTAGATATTTCAAAAAGGATAATGCTGAGAAAGGGTCTTTAATAATGCAAACTGAAGGTTACAAACTGGTGGCCTGTAGCTTAGATGTGGACTACAGGTTTGGCTTGTGGTAAGTTCCTGAAAGTTGCTTTCGTTGCCAATATTGAAATGTCGGGAAATGCATGTAATAATCCAGATACCTGGTCTACCTAGGAAAATCAGATCTTACCTTGCTGGGCTCCAATCCCCACAGGGCAGCCATGACTGGACCTGAGTAGCAGCTGGTCCTTTCCGATGAGGACTGAACTTTCCTGACCCAGCCTTCTTCTCTCATTCCTATCACCTACCCGGATCCTCATGGGCATTTGACTTTGCAAGGATATGTAAGGTTGGAAATGTAAAGATTCCTTAATCCTACCATAGTCTACCCCGCCAATGCCACCTCCTACCCCGAACAGGCTGTTTGGCAGCTTGGAGTGGAGTACATTAATGCCTGGAAGGGCCCTGTGATGTAACAGGTGTGCTCTCCCCACCCCAAGACTTCCAAGCTGCTCCACCGTCTGCCTCTCTCCTCCACCATCAGCTCTCGTTACACACTGTCGACACAGGCAGCTCTAATCTGTGCTGAGTCACTCCATCAGGGCTGGATCCTATCACATTTTGCTTCTCCTATTTCTTTACAGTCCCCATTTTGGGTTCTTATGCTTCCAATTTCTTCTGAAATGCTTTTCCATTTTTACACAAATAGATTGACTTTTAAGGATCTTCCCAACCCATCAAAGCACTTTTTCTTACTCCATATTAAACTGTCCAATTACAGTTGATTGATTCATTCAGCAAATAGTAATATAGGTATTAACAGTGTTGGGAATAATCATGAAAAGACAAGTCCCTACTGTCCCTGCCTCTGGCAATTACATTTTTCCTGTGAGGGACACAGATAATCAAGAAGGGAGCAAATAAGATAATTTCAGAGAGTGACGCAAGCTATAAAGACAACATAATATAATCACTAAAGGATATCTCATATTATCTGGATAAGGAAAGTCTTTGTCTGATAGTGACCTCTGAGCAGAAGGACGAAAAGCAGCAAATGATTCAAAAACCTGGAAAGAGCGCATTGCAGGCTGAGAGGAGTGAACATGAGGGAGATAAAATGGAAGGCACTTGGCAAAGCAGTGGAACAGAAAGGGGTCACCGTGGCTCAGTCACCTTGAAGGAGGTGGGGAGGAGGAGATGAGGTAGGCCATTTCAGGAAGGTGGAGCTTTGCAGGTGTTGTTAAGGAATTTAGATTTTCTTCTAAATGCAACGGAAGCCATTGCAGAATTTTCAGGGAGACCACATAGGAGGGTTACTACAATAGCTTCAATGGGAAATGATGGTGATTAGGACCAGAGTGATATGTATTAATAAGATTCTTAAAGTTATCTGTAGATTTTTCACAGATAGAGTCATTTTTCCCTGGGTCTTCTGCTACTGTTTATTTGCTACCACAGAGATTTCCCCCTGGTTATGTGGACATACATGTATAATTAGAAATCAGGGTGTTAGGGAATGCTGGACAGTGAATACATGTTTCACTATACATGAAGGAAGAAATTACTGCATTCCCTTGACACTAATGTGCTATTTATTAAAGATGCACTATTATCTTATGTACGACTAAGAAAAAAGTTCATGGTGGTTAAGGCACTGGACTTCCACATGGCCAACTACGGTTTGAGTCCTGGATCTAGCAGCTTGAAAATCATGCCTGGAGCATGTGTGTGTGTGTGTGTGTGTGTGTGTGTGTGCTCAAAATCCCAGGAGGGGGACCAGCAGTTAGCGTAATGGCTATGTCGCTGGACTCCCACGTAGTCGACCGCAGTTCGAGTCCCGGACCCGGTGGCTTAAACTCACGCTGGGCGCGTGTGCGTGCGTGCCCAAGATCCCGAGAGGAGAATGGAGAAGAAGGGATTGCGGCGTGGCCATCCCCCCTGGGGGGGTGATTTCCTGCTTTCTATCTCTCTGTCTCTCTCTGTCTGTCTGGCGAGCGCACGCGCCCTATAGCAAAAAAAACCTCTCCAAAAAAAAAAAAAAAAAAAAAATCCCAGGAGGGAGAAGGAAGAGAAGGGATTGTGGCATGGCCATCCCCCAGGGGGTGAGTTCTCACTTTCCCTCTTCCTGTCTCTCTCCAGTCAGTGCACGCATACTATGGCCAAAACCTACAAGAAAAAAAATAAATGTTAAAAATTTCCCAATTAAACTGTGACACAGGACTTTCGTATCACATAGAAATTCTGTTTTGCCCTTATCGAAAGGGTCCTTTTGGCATTATTTAAACACAGACTTTTATATTCTGTTTTCTTTACGTGTAATAAATTTTCATCGTTACACTAAAGCATGCCATAATCTTTTCAAAGACTTCCAAACAGCAGTTAAAATCAGCATGTGTGATGTCAGTAATGCACATAACTCAACTGAAGTGACTGTAAAAATACATAAAGCTATTTCCACTTTCATGCGCTTAACAGCAATAACATTCATGCTAACTACCCTCAGACCAACAAAGGTGGGAAGACCCCCCAACTGTCAAACACACTCTGATTGTAGAGATACTAAAAATATCCACATCTTGTAATTTATGATGTAGTAGTACTAGGAACATGTTATTAATAAACAAAATTATAAATAGGGCTATGGTTGAGTCTCTTGATTGATTAATGCTCCATTCCACAATTTATCTTTCCAATAGTCAGAAAACTTGCATCTACCACAGATTTCACACACATACACAAACACACACGATTATAGTATCTTATGCACATACATGTACACATATATTGGGCTGTCAGGAAAGTCATGACGCATTTTTGCATAGAAAACCACGGAAAAATACATCATAACTTTCCCAATTTAATATTTACATCCAGCAGGAGTATGAACTGCAGAAAGTCTCCTGAGCACAGGCAGGCCTGCTGGTGTGGTCCGAAGGAGGTGAGCAGCCAATGAAGATTGCCACCCCAGACAACAAATCTACAGCAAACACAGGAGGGCAGGATGACAGGAGACAGCTTTGGTTACACGGTTAATGTCTTGCTACTTCTTTCCCTTCAGGACTGAGCTGAAATGAAATGGTACCTCCCAAAGAAGACTTTGCAGACTACCCAATCTTGTTTTCATTCCCCACTTCAAGGATTACTACCTGCTTTAGCACCTGACTTTTTACTTAGTGAGTCCCAAATTGTCATTTACTTTATTCTTTCTTCTCTTCTAGACTATGAATTTCCTGAGGGCAGGTGTCAATTCTATTAAATGTCACTATTGATCTGCAACACAGAAAAATGCCTGAGTATCATTGGGCACTCAAAAGGCATTGTTTAAGTTTTTTTTATTTAGAAGATAGAAAGAGCAACAGGGAAGCAAAGGTCACCTGGCCTGAGCTCATCATCAAGGAACCCCATTGAGCCTGTAGTGAGGGAAGAGGGGCTGCTTTAGCCTTCAAGGACGACTATGGTTCCTACAGTTCCAGAGATAGAAGGTAGGTGCTGCCGTCCCAACTGTGCTGACACCGTTCTGCTTGTCACCCATCTAGGGCCAGCAGGCAAGCCTAAATCAAGCCCCTTGGCTTAAGTTTATCAGCAGAGACCCCTGTCCAGTGGGGGAGGAGGGGCTAATCCAGCCTGCTCACCATGCATTACCACATCACATAAACTGGACTACCACCTTATATCCTCCCTGTCCTGCTCCACCTCCAGTCACATTGGGAGCAGAGAGGTTTGGGTTTATAGTACCCAAATCCATGAAGACAGTGAAGTTTTGGAGAAATTCTCTCCCCACAGTCCTCTTACAGTGAAGGAAGAGAAATTCTTCTTGGAACCGGAGACTCCCACTGTGGATTTCACACCCTCACCCACAGTAGAAGAGGGAAACTTGCACAGAGCTTCACACTATGGGGAAGTACACAGTGGATAAGCACACAGCCACAGAAACTCCAAGGAAGTAGGAAGAAGTGAGTATTTCACCAGGTGACTAAAAAATAGAAGAAAGTCAGGAAATACCTCCCCCCAAATGGAAGATAATAACTTCTGATCAACAATGGATAAAACAGAGACCACAGAAATGTCAGAAAAAGAATTCAGAATATTCATCATAACAAAACTCAATGAGATGCAAGGGCAAACAGATGACCAATTTCAGGAGTTGAGAAAATCCTTCCATGACTTGAAGGCAGAACTCTATAAAGAGATAGACATTCTGGAAAAGAATCAAACAGAACTTCTGGCGATAAAGAATACTACGATGCAAGAAAAGTAAAACTCCCTTGAAAGTATCAATAGCAGATTAGACCATGCAGATGAAGTAATCTCTTAACCTTGTAGTCAAAACCTCCAATATAGTCTAAGCAACTGAAAAAAATAAAAATAAAAATAATCATGGAAAATCAAGAAAATATGGACAATCTTAGACCACATTAAATAGCTGAATATGGGACCAGCAGGTGGTGTGGTGGTTAAAGCTCTGGACACTCCCACATGGCCGACCGTGGTTCAAGTCCTGGACCTGGTGGCTTACTAACTCACTTTCTCTCTCTCTCTCTCTCTCTCTCTCTCTCTCTCTCTCTCTCTCTCTCTCTTTCACTCTCTGGTCAAATGAAAATAAATGAATGAATAAATAAAATTAAAATAAAATAATTATTTAAAAAAAAAATAGCTGAATATGTGCATAGTCAATATTCCAGAAGACAAAGGGTCAGGTAAAAGCATAGAAAATCTCTTTTATGATATATTAGCTGAAAACTTTCCAATTTAGAGAGGCATAGACATCCAAATCCAGGAAACACAAAGGAGACCAAATAGCTATAACAGAAGAAGATCCTCTCCAAGGCATATCATAACCAAAGTGGTAAAATTCAACACACAGTGTTCTAAAAATGGCAAGAGAGAAACGACCCATGTTACCTTTTTAGACCAAAATCAGATCTCTCAACTGAAACAATGCAGAGAAGGAAAGAATTGGAAGATATATTTAAAACTGAAAGAAAATAATTCAGCCAAGAGTACTACTATACATGCCAAGACGATTCTTTAAATGAGAAATAAAATCATTCCCAGAATAGGGCCAGCAGGTTGTGTGGTGGTTAAGCTGAACTCCCACATGGCTAAAAAGGATTCAAGTCCCAGACCTGGCAACTTGCTTTCTCGCTTTCTCACTCTCTCTCTCTCTCTCTCTCTCTCTCTCTTTTTCTTACTTTCTCTCTGGTGAGCACACATGCCCTATTGCAAATTAAATAATGATAACAAATAAAATTTAAAAAGTAATTTTTTTAAAAAAAGTAATTCACAAATAAACAAATGCTGAAAAAATTCACGAAAACGAAACCAGCTCTTCGAAAAATATTTAAGGGGATACTACACCAGGAAAACTAAGGGAGGTAAATAGAAGTAGGAGAACACAAAATAACTAGAAAAAAATAAAAAGAGTAACTAAAGAACAGGGATAAGTCCACACGTATCAATAATAGCATTGAATGTGAGGATTATATTCCCCAAATAAAAGGCTAAAAATGCAGATTAAACTATTTTACACACAAGCAGGTTTAAATACAAACTCACCAATTATTTAATAGTTGTTTCCACAGGTTTCATATTTCATTTATGTATTAGGTTGTCGGGAAAGTCATGGTGTATTTTTCATGTTGTTCTTTGCAAAAATGCATCATGACTTTCCCAACAACCCAATATTTATTATTATAACCATTACTCATTGTCATATGGAAGGACCCTGAATTCATAAATAACTCAGGGTTGATAACTGCCTGAACTTTCTGCCCTCCGACAAACTACAAGGAAATTACAAATTTTTCTTTCATTGGCTTTGTTAAGACTATCTTTGTTTTCGAAAATCTAATCTCATTAATTTATAAAACTATTTGTCATCTGATGTTTAATTACTTTGTGTTTCTTTAGAACCATATTTCACAGAAAAGAACATTATCTATAATGTGATACATACTTCCAGAAAAAGCTAGTAGAGCAAATTTTGAATGTCCACGACATACTATGTTACATGTTTAAGGTAGTGAAATGTCTATATCCTTGATTTATTTATTACACATCATATATATGTTGTTAAAGACTATTTTGTACCCTACAAAGATGTGTCATAAATAAATATAAACTACAAATCACAATAAATATTTTTTAATTATTTTATTTCTTTCTTCAATGCACTAGAGAAAGAGAGGGAGAAATAGCACTCCCACAGGGTCCTGATGCCACAGTCTGCCCCTAGTTTCAGCTCCAGTGTGGACTGGAAGCCTTCTGTGGTCAGCCTTGAAGAGTATCATGTTTCACTCAGCACCAGTGCCCAGCCCCGCAAAAGGGAAATTCAAAAGAATCACTGAAGACATCCATCCTCTGAGAGGATTTAAAAGAGACAAAAGAAAAGATCAACTGTTTTAGTTTGCAGTGCATATAATGGACAACGGGGAGTGTTGGATAATTCTACTCAGGTCCCTAGAGTGGGCATTAATCTGATACCAGACTTCTAGAAGGACTCCCACAAAGTGGATAATATTATCAGAGCTCAGCACTAACGAGAGACAGAACGATACTGTGGGTTGCCACTAAGAAAAGGAACATCTTTAGAAAAACAAGACATTTGCTACCATGACAATCATCTTCAAATGTCGAAATATACCATCATTTTTGTTTCATTTTATTTGTTTCATTTTTTTCCCTCTTTCCACAGACAGACAATCAGGTATCATGAGTAGAATTTATAACGAAGCAGATTTAGAGAGAATTTTCAAGCAGTCGAATGTAGTTAGTGACATTTGGGTCATTAGTAGAGTCTTAGGTGAGGCAGTCCTTTGTCAAGTGTAACATAAAAATGATTCAAGTATCCAAGGAGAGAGAGTTGGAGACAGATATTGAGTTCCATGGTTTTAGAAGGCTCTACCATCTTATAAAGTTATGTTTTCATGAAACTGGATGTATAGATAAAGTTTCTAAAACATACTCAGGTTTATTTTATTAAAAAGTACAAGTGAATCCTGAGTGCCATTTTTTTTTTACTTTTATCACATTTGTTTTCAAACGTTAGTGTTAGTCGATACCATTTTTTGTACTTTTATACCTACCTGTATGAAATTTAATTACTTACCTCTACTAACATAATTCTAATAAAGTTTTGCACTATGCTGTTTTATTGCCAAACATATTAAGAGATACTTCCAAAGTACAAAGTGCTTCAGGTTTATTTTAGGGAGGACGCCTTGAGGTCAGGAAGTAATCCGTTTAATAAACGAAGCTACATTATAGTTTAATGACTTAAGAACATGGCTTAGCTAGTATTACATAGGAATGGGATTGGCATCTGTTTCTGCAGGTCTACAACCCTGCCCAGCCATTCTTCTGACCTCAGAAAGAAGGGAGTTTGGTCTACTGACGACAACTTCAAAGGCTCACCAGCATAACAGTCTCAGGAAAGCACGACAGAAAACTTTAATTTATCCATTTTAAGAGAGCGCATCTGGAGGGTCCTGAAAGTAAATCTGCCACTTGGCAAAAACTACAATCAAGATGTTCTGAGTAATGAAGAAATTTCATCTTACCCAAACCAGAATAACAGAATAAAAATGACGAATGCTCCAATTATCTTGAAGTGAAGAAAACAGTGAATTGTATGAATAAAATAGATTAAAGACATATTCTTGTCTACATTCACATGTTATTACTTAGAAGTACAGCACATGACTCTGTGCTGGAATGAAAATTATAGAAATAGATGTGATTTACTTGGAAGTTTCGACATTAAAGATTGGCTAAAACGCAAATCATTGTTGGACTTTCTCTTGGTGGTCCCATTCCCATTTACTTAAGAAGGACCTCAAATCCCCTTCACCAAATTGCACCTGCAATTAAAAACGTAAATAATTGTATAATGCATGCAGTGCTTAGTCCCTGCTCCCGGGTAATCAGGTGGTAGGCAAAGAAGGACCATAAAAACAAACTGTGTAAAAATAAAATAATCTACAAAGTTTACATTTATCAAAACTTTGACTCCTGACTCATATCCTGGAGATATTTTCACTTCAAACAAAAGTCCTCTGGCTATTTACTGATTCTGGTTTTTTAAAAAGTTCTGTCAATAGAGGATCACTTCCTTAACAGACACACTCCCTCAATGCTGCCTTGACAGCCACCCTGAAACAATTATGATGTCATTCCTATCTACGTCAGCTAAGCCACAGCATCCATTATCCAGCTAGGACATTTCAAGTAAAAGTAAACCTTAGTAATTCCTTCCAAGTGATTTATCACAGAGAAACAAGTCCGAACCTAAGTGAAATATCCTCATTGTTCAACAGCAATGTGGGTCCGCAGTGACTAGAGCTCTCTAGTAATAACTACAGCAAGGCCCATGTCACCGGGACACAGAAGGTTACATGGTTGTTGTCATTTCCTAAGTGAGTTCCTTAGCTACTTATAGCTCTCATAGGGCCACACGGTAAATCTTCAGGGTTGAAACGATTACTGATAAGACTGCTGAGTCATATTTGAGTTTATTTCAAAAGCAATTATAATGATTTATGCTTAGGAAGAAAGTATAATAAAGGGAGACTCTCCCAGTCCTCCATCCCTTCATGACCATAAATCTTAATTGCTTGTTATTATTTTGATTGAAAATGCAATGAAAGAACCTACATCTTTTCTTGAGGCTCAGTGTACATATCAAAATCTAAAATAACATGTTAAATTATCCTCGGAGGCAGATCTTTGTTCTAAATACACAATTCAGTAATGTGATTAGGTCAAGTTAATTAGCTAACCACCCAGCTCAGAAGCAAGATTCTATTATTGACTTTGTCCATAATAAAGATTCTCTTTATGTGACTACAAAGCTATTAGAACTTTAAAATTTTGTTTGTAGATGCAAAATGATTTAAAACAAACACACACAAAAATCTCCTTTGCTTCAGTCATTTACATTTGGTACAGCAGAGAAATATGTTCTTAAAAATATTAATTTATTTGGAAAACATTGTTGAATGGATGCTGCTTCACAGAGATTGTTTTTACATTGTTATGGAAGAAAATACAAGTACCTCTGAAATACTCCCAGTGTAAACACCACAGGGATGAATAATAGAGGTATGTCCGTTGTCCTACAGAGATATAAACTATAAATGAAATAGAAGAGAAAGTGCTGAAAATGAAACTAATCAGCCCCAGGTTTCTACTTGAAGCATTATATTTGAGGTACCCCCTTGATCATCTTATTCCAAGAACTCTTCGTACTTATTTATCTAATACCTGGGCATTAGAAGTTCGAAAGAAGAGGTGCCGGCAGGTGGCGTGGTGGTTAAGGGCACTGTACTCCCACATGGCTGACCGTGGTTTAAGTCCGGGACATGGTGGCTTGCTTGCTTGCTTTCTCACTTTCTCTCTCCTCTCTCTCTCTCTCTCCCTCTCTCCTTTCTTTTCTCTCTTTTTCTCTCGTCAAATTAAAATAAAGTTCAATAAAAATAATTCACTAAAAAAGAAGTTAGAAGAGAAAAGCAAAAATACTGGTTTAAAAATTAAAAAGCTGAGAGTATTTCTCAGGTTAGTTTGAGAAAAAGAAAGATGACATCTGGAGAATTTTTAAGTAAATTTTCAAAAAATAAGTGGTCATTTTGGGAACATTTTCCTAGATACCTTAGAAAAGTTAAACTGCTTTGGAGTTAATCATTTAATAGTAAAAATGCTTATTGTTCTAAACCCTACGGAAAATAGTCTAATATACAACATAATTTTTCAGTGCAGAGTACTTATTATCTCTGATCATAGCACAGAACACAATAGAAATGATATATCACTTCGTTCTAAATTGTTGACTAAACACTTCTAGTTGAAGATGCCTGGCTTTATCTCTCCTTCTTCAAAAAAATCATATTGAAATGACATAAAAACAAATGCTCAGCAATCCTGTCAAGCCAAGAAATGTGTCCTCAGCACATCAAACCAAAAGGCATTTCTGATGAGAATGAATAGATGGAGAAATGAGCAGAGCTGAATCACTAAGTGATGCTAAGTTCACAGGCAACGGGCCTAGAGAGAATGAGCTTGCTCCCCTCACTGGCCGGGCCCGTCCCAGGTTTCAGAAGCTGACTCTCAGACAATGCTTTCCAGCTAAGACTGCAAACTGAGCCCTTGAAAATGGGACTCTCAGGCTGGTTAGTAGTTGCTAAGCACTAAGCACTGTGCAGCCAGCTCCCACTTGGCTGCTCACAGCTCAGGTCCCAGTTCCAGAATTTGCTGGGCACATGGGTGTGCATGCCCCAGATCCTGACAGGATGGAGAAATGGAGGAGAAAGGATTATGGCGTGACCATGCCCATTGTGCCTCTCTCCTCACCCACCCTCCCCACCTCATCAGTCTCTAGTGAGTGCGCATACCCACTAGCAATTAACCAAAAAATGTGGAACTCTAGGGATGAAGAAGCAGAATTGTGTTCTAGGTCAACTTTGCAGCCCTAAGAACATGAAATCATATTAAAAATACTTATTAAACAATGCAGTACAGCCATTCCCTTAAAGAAAGCCAAACTGTTTTTGCTACATGCACACCCACTCACACACACATGCACACACACAGTGAGGTGTCTTGTCTAAATCCATATTTTCACTTTTAAGACAACATGAACTTTCATTTTAACTCTCAAATATTCTCCTGCTGCTAATAGTAGTCTAAGGTATTCATGATAGGTATAATAGGCATCAAATATTCAGCAGTTATTGAAGGAAAATTGACAGCCTTAAAGGGAGCTAATAAAAACATCTATAAACAAAAGAACTAATGCCCTGAGTAACCAAGGGGCATCTGAAAATAAGCAGAAATAGTAACTCCTGAAAGATTCAAAAGGATCATTTATCCATTAAGGATGAGGCTGCTAGGGGAAAAAATTACTAAAATTATGACTAAGCGGAATGAATAGAAACACAGTTGAAAAATCAGTCCTAGATATTGTTCCAGAATGCCATGCCAATAAATTAAGTAAATGAAAGTTAAATGATTGGAAGTATTGGGGAAGTGTTAGACGACAAGTAATGGAGTTCGTAGATCTATGAATTCAGCACCAGCCAACCAAATGCCTCTATGAAGCGAAAGAAAGAGAGAGAGAGAGAAAGAGAAGAAGAAGAAGAAGAAGAAGAAGAAGAAGAAGAAGAAGAAGAAGAAGAAAACAATATATTGAAATATCCACTTCTTTTTTTTTTTTTTTTTTTTTTTTTGAGAGGTTTTTCGCTATAGGGCGCGTGCGCTCGCCGGACAGACAGAGAGAGACAGAGAGACAGAAAGCGAGAAATCACCCCCCAGGGGGGATGGTCACGCCGCAATCCCTTCTCCTCCATTCTCCTCTCAGGATCTTGGGCACGCACGCACACGCACCCGGCGTGAGTTGTAAGCCACGCACACGCACCCGGCGTGAGTTGTAAGCCACCGGGTCCGAGACGCGAACCGTGGTCGACTACGTGGGAGTCCAGCGACATAGCCATTACGCTAACTGCTGGTTCCCTCCACTTCTTTTAAAAATACTCTAGGCCCATATGTGAAGCGTCTGATGGTAGACACTGCCACTTGGTAGGTTGAGGCTTCATGGGAGTTCCACGTTTGATTCCTGGCACAGTGGCATATGCCTGTAGACCCAGCTTCTCAGGAAGCTGAGGCAGAAGTATCATGACAGTCTCTGAAAACAAAAACAAAAACTCTAGTCTGTAGTTTGAATGACGCCAAGTATTGTGGTCAAGAAAGTAAATCAAGTTGATCTCAAAATTTCTATAAGAGACTAATAAAATGGGCAATATTGAAAAGAACCAAAATGGGGAAACGGTGGTGGAGGGGGTACCTTCTCAGATAGCGAGTCATAAGAAGATGGAGTAATTAAGACAGTGTGGTCTAGGACAGAAAACGACAAATTGTTCTCTCAACCCGGTAAGAGAGCTCATGTGTTTAGAAGAACTTGGTATAGAACTAGAGTGGTACGAATCAGTAGGGAAATAACAGACTAGTCGATAAATGAGCTAAGCATTGATTATCCATGTAGGATGGGATCCCTATCTCATGTCTTATAAAATCATTTCCATGTGGATAAAAGACTTACATGGAGGGCCGGTCTGCGGCATGGTGGTTACTTGGCCAGCTGAATATCACATGGTCAACTTTGTGGTTTGAGTCCTAGACCCAGAGGCTTGAGGAACACTCTAGATATGTATGTCCCCAAAGTCTCAAAAGGAGGGGCTTCTTTTCCAGAAGTGATTACAGTGATTACAGTGTGGCCATGCTCCACAGGAAGTGCTTTCTCACTCTCTCTCTCTCTCTCTCTCTCTCTCTCTTAGGCAAGTACACATACCCTCTGGCAAAGAAAAAAAAAAAGAAAGAAAAGTCAAATGTAAAAGTTTAAGTATGTTCCAAACATGTCTGTTGATGAGGATATTAAAAAATAGAAAGTCCATGTGCTACAGGTTTGAGTGGCAATGGGATCTACTCTGTAGCAATCGGGCTGTGTCTACTTAATACTTATTGTGAACAATATGAATTGAGGGTATACATATCCCAAGACCCAGCAAGTCTATATCTAGTTTATCTGCCTTAGAAAAATGAACACATATTTTCAGGAAGACATTACAAGGTTACTGAAATAGCACAAAGTAAAAATCTAAAAATAAATAACATGAAATGAAATTTTAAACCTTACTAATCAATCAACAGAATAAATAAATGCAGTATATGCATAAATTGTTGTCTAATCAAAGAAATACTGTCTAGTAGGTGTGAAAAAAGCCCAGAGCTATTTGTATCATTATAAACAAATCTCAGAGAAAATTATGCTTCAAAATTGTTTATATAGTATAACACTACCTGCTTAAAGTATAAAAAGACACACAAGAACATCGGGTGTGTACATGTATGTGTTCAAAATACTTAAAATTGCATGGGAATAATGTCCATCATTTCATGGTAATAGTGGGGGGAGTGGGGCAGTAGGATAAGAGAGGGGTGTTGAGAAGGTGTCAACTGTATTTATAATGTTTTTTCTACATATCCAGAAAAGATGGTAAAATGTCAAGATTTGGAAAACTGGCATATAAAGACTCAAATTTGTCTTTTTATTTTTCTCCATAATTTTCTATATGTTTAAAATGTTTCCTAATAGTTAAGCATGTTATAATTAATTCAACAAATTAATTTTACAATTAATTCATAGTAGTCAAACATAATTAATTCAAAAATTAATTTTGTGATTCACCCATAACAGTCAAATATTTTATAATTATTTCAACAAATAACAGGTATATTTTAGAAACAAACAATGAGCAAATAAATCAGTGAAACTTACAGCTAATTTGAATTAAGGATTAATGCAAGTATTGTAAGGATGACTTATAGTCTGAAGAATTTAAGTGCCTTGCCCAATGTCACACAGTTAGTAAATAGAAGAGCCATATTTTAAACTCGACTTCTCACTTGAGACTTTACTCCTTTGCTTAAAATGCTAAAATAGAAGCCAAAGGCACAGTGATAGAAGTCAATGCTTGTGAGGCCAATTCATGGGAAGTTTTTGGTTCAAGACTAGAGGCTTCCTGAGGGCACACAATCCACTTATCCATGATCTGGGACTGGCTGAAAATTGAGGGTAAATTGTGATATCAGGACTTGTCAGGGATGCCTTTCTCTCTCTCTCTCTCTCTCTTTTCCCTTCCCCTTCTATTATGCTCATGAAATACAACTAATAAAGCTTTTCTTAAAATACTAAAATAAAATATAGTAACTAATTTAGAATATTAGTTAGGTAGGCCTTCTGAAATAAGTGATAATTCTCCAAAATCATAAAGTTGAGCACCACCACAAACAAAATTACAATACAAATAAATATCAGGAGTAAACAATTACAGCATCTATCTTTTTTTAGAATTTTTACTTATTTTTTTATTCTTTTTATTTATTTATTTTACTTTCATTCATTGTATAGCATTATAGCATACAAAATGAATATACATCCAGAATATACGGTAAATTGACTCAGCCAAGCTATTACCATACCTATTATCTTAAACAGATCACGGTTTTGTGTTTCTTAACTGTTCTGCTTTTTTCCCCTTGATTTCCTCCTTCCCACCCCCTGTCATGTCCCACTTTCCTCTCTCTGTGTTTCTGGTGTGCACAGTTGCTCTCTGGGCCTTTATATTGTCCAATATTTCAGTTTCTGCCATAGACGGCAGACATTTGGCATGTATATAATAAATTAAAATTTGAAAAAAGAAAAAAATGTGGCACATATGCACTATGGAATACTACTACTCAGCCATTTAAAAAATGAGATTCTAGCATTTGATAGAAAGTGGACAAATATGGAAGATTCACTCCTAAGTGAAGAAAGTCAGACTATGAAAAAGTCAATTGTACAATGTGTATTGTTTTAAAAAGTATTCAGAAGTTATAATGTGTCCACTCTGAAAGGAAACACACAATAAAAAAGCACAGCACATAATGAGGCAATTTATGGAAAAAAGAAAGAAAAAATACTCCAACATAAAACAATATTAGATTTAAAGGATTTAACAACCCATCACAGGCACTGCTGGCCAGAGGGTGGGGGAATATTTAGCATTTGCCTGTATCATTGTTAGGACTCTAAAACTGAGTGATAATCTGACGGAATCTTTCTGTATCAGCCAGGGTTCTCCAAAGAGACAAAGCCAATAGACACTAACTATATGGATAAATATAGTATTAAATTATATAATAAATGTGTTATATATTCCATATATTTATATACTATACATATGTGTGTGCATATATATATATGAATATATATATATAGGTATGTATACACACATGCATATATATATATATATATATGCATGAGGAAACACACACACACAGAAAGATTTGCTAGAAAAATTGGCTCCTGTGATTATGCTGACTGAAAAGACCCATGGTAGCCTATCTGCAAGCTGGAGGCCCAGTAGCATGGTTTAGTCCAAGTCCAAAGACTGGAGAGCCTGGAGTTGCAGTGTCTCAGGGCAGGAGAAGACGTGTATCCCAGGTCCAGGAGAAGAAAGGATTACCAATTCACCTATCCTCAGTTTTCATCCCGTCCAGGCACCCAACCAACTGGATGGCCTCAGCCTACACTCAGGGCAAATCTTCCCTACTCAGTCTACTCAGACTCACATGCCAATCTCCCCTGAAAATTCCCTCACAGACACACTGAGGAGCAATGTTTTAGCATTTTCTAGGCATCCCTTAATCCATCAGGTGGACTACTAGTATTAACTGTTACATCTTTAAAATTAAAAATGCATAAATCTTGTGTATAGTTCTAAAACAGCTTTCCCACATGAACACAAAGCTTGTGTGAAGTAATGAAAAATTGGAGACATCCAAAATAGTCATCATTAGGAAATTGGTTAGTGAAATAATAGACTATTCACACTGTGGAATATAATCTCTCATATAATCATGACATATTAAAATATATGTATTATAATACATTACACACACACAAGTTCTTAAAAGAAACATCCTAAACTATGACCAGAGACACCCTGATTAGTAGAGGGAAGGGGCAAATTTTAAAAGGGACTTTGGGCATTTTACCCTATGTGCTTCTGTACTAAGTGAATTTTTTTTAACAATGTGAATATATGACTTTGAATAACTTTGTAATTAATAATTATGAAATGCTCAAAACTAAATTTCATGCTTTGATTACTTATAATAAACAAATGCACGCTTAGCATTTCATTTGGCTTTGCCTGTACAGAAATGACCTTAGTAGAAATATGCGTGAGAATTTTAATGAAGTGGTGAGGTTTAGTTTGGTTTGACCTTGCGGCCTATTATAGAATTTACTTTTCATTTTCCTTTCCTTGGATATAGTTATCAGGGCAAATAAAGGCATTTCATGGCAATACCGATAATCTCTAAACCTTATTAAAGACTTGTAATGCACCCTTGGAGTGCATTACATAAACTACCTAGCTTATTTCTCACAACGGCCTCCTGTAATAGGTGCTAACTTTATTCCCATTTTATAAGCAAAAATGCAGAAGTTGTAGAGATTAGTTGTAGTTGGTATTGAACCCAACCTGCCTAGCTCTAGGACTTGTTTTTATAAGTACTATCCTTTGTACTTTCCCAGATTTGACTATTGTTTAATTGCCAGAGGGCACATGTGCTAGTCAGAAAGAGAGTATGCACCCCTTTCAGTGGAGCATAGTCAGGCCACAATTCTTCCTCCACTCCTTCTTCCCATCAGGATGTTGAACATGTATGCACATGCACTCAACGGGGTTTTCAAGCCACTGAGTCTGGAATTCAAACTGCAGTTCACCATGTGGGTTCTAGCTCCCTTTGCACAATCCTTAGCCTCTACACTATAGGACCAGCCTGTATTTCCCCAGATTTGCCATCACATCTAGTTCTTTTCATTTCTTTTGAATTGTGTGCTGCCTTCAAAGCAGAGTATATATTCAAGATTATATCAATGTGTTATGAAATCATTTAAACTCTCAAGTTTAATAGACTCTAACAAAATTCCAAATCAACTGGCCATGCATGATATTGCTAATTTACTCCCTGTGCCAGTAATAATCATTCTTTGACTACACTACATATTACCTAGTTGAGACGCCCTATCAATTGTTATTTTGGGATTTTCTAATTTTATTGACTACACTGGCAGACATACTTCGTTCAGAATGACAGTAAGTACTACCTACCTTGTCACTTTAGTTACAGAGCATCAATATTGATCCTCTCCCTGGCTTGATACTCTTATTTGATGGAATATTTACTGCTAGTCTTGGCTGAAAGTATAATAAATGACAGTAACATATATCAAATTCTAAAAAGTCACTGATTCTGAAAATGATAAAAATGTATTAGGTTAAAAAGGTGGTACTTTGAGGGCTCTTTCCTTCCACTGAACTGTGATCCAAATGCCAGTGTCTTTTCTTCCATCGCTACTTTCTACAGTTGACCTTGAGAAAAGAAAATGTTATTATGAAATTCAGAAGAAACTGCATTTATAGTACTATATACTTTTTCAATTTATTTATTGAAAACAGCCATGTATAAGTGAACCTGCATATTCCAAGCTCATGTTCTTCAAGGGTCAACTGTAGTTTTAGTCAAGAGAGAGAAGGTTTGTCTAGTATTTGTTCCTGAACCATATCCGGACCAGCCAGCTGCTCTTTCACATCACAGACGCTGGCCAACTGCTTTAGCTCTTTGGGAACACTGTTCATTTTCTGATGGGCCTACTTTGAACTGGCCTACAATAGGATCTGTGCAGTCATCAGCAGAGAGGTCAATATAATGTATAGCTTGCTTTTAGTTACTGATATGTTCCTTTATTCTCCATATCACTATCAACTTAATGGAGACCAGTAGGTGGCGTGGTGGTTAAGGCACTGAACTCCCACATGACTGACTGTGGTTCGAGTCCAAGTCTCAGTGGCTTGAAACTCACACTGGGCATGTGTGTGTGCGTGCCCAAAATCCCAAGAGGAGAATGGAGGAGAAGGGATTGTGGCATGGCCATCCCCCCCTGGGGGGGGAGGGATGATTTCTCACTTACTGAAGATTTAAGATAAATGTATTGAATCTGAACATTAAAAAGAAAAAAGTTAACTATTCATGTGATTTGAAGCTTTCAGTAGTACAAAAATAGCATCAAAAAAAGCTGGCTAGCATTTGATCCTTTGAGTTCCTTGCCTTGTTCCCCTGTCCTCAGAGCCTCAGCACTGGCAAGAATGGTGGGTAATATACACGTCTTCAAACCACTGTGATGAAATTCACAACCACCCTCAAGTTGGTTTTGCTGCACAATTCCTCGTATTAGCAGATAATTCATGGAAAATAGATATACCTAAGAACATGTTTCCTAGCACCATGATTAGTCTATACTAACTTCTAGGCTGTGAAGAGGAAGTTCTAGAGAGTCCAGATGGCCTTGGTGCACTCTGGTGTCAAGTGGGAAATCAAGATTTTTCCCTTGATCTTCCAGGAGCATGTGTGGTATCATACATAAACAACTCTTTCAAAGAGAAGCATTCATTCTTGTAGGGTAGAGTCTACATCCATAGTTGAGAAGAAATGCAGTGTCCTTGAAGTATTATAAGTTATACAGATCCCACACACAGCAGAAGCCAGGCTTTACACTCTGCAAAGAAAAGTCAGTCCCATCCTCCCCTCTTCTCAGCTTAAAAAGGGCACAATTGCAAAATCATCCAGCCATTGGTGCCTAGAAAAAAAAAATGTTGATATTTCCACTTTCTGTGCTGGGTGCCTGCTCACATTTGCATGCTCCTCTCTGTGGCAGATGAAGAGTGAATATTTATGAGCCTCCCAGGGTGG
The DNA here is from genome assembly GCA_026018925.1 of Tupaia tana. Taxonomy (NCBI): domain Eukaryota; kingdom Metazoa; phylum Chordata; class Mammalia; order Scandentia; family Tupaiidae; genus Tupaia; species Tupaia tana. The sequence goes on from JAKSZU010000017.1 coordinate 17,159,305, forward strand.
CAAAAAGGAGAATGGTCTTTTCTTCTACTTAGAGAAATAAAGATTACTTGATTGTATCTCCCTGGTATATAAAAGGATGTGTACTATGGCTTGATTGTCTTTTTAATCTATTCTAAAATATATTGACAAAATTCTGTAATAGATTTTAATTCTGAATGATGTCAAATATTTTACTAATTCTTCAGATTTATAAATTACATAAAATTAAGATAAATCCTCAAAATGTCACTTTTTTAAAATGCCAAAGGGCACAAGTGTATGTTAGAGAGACACATACACAAAGCCTCCCCAAATGGGGCCTGGTCTAGCTGCAGTCCCCTTTCCTCCATTCCTCCATCCTGTCAGGATACTGGCACATGTGCACACATGACCAGCATGTTTTTCAAGCCAAAAGAGCATGACTCAAACCACAGTTGGCCATGCGGGACCCAGCTTCCCCTTCACAGCACTTAATCACTGTATTGCAAAGCTAAAATACCATTTTATATAGATAAGTACTTCTTTATAGAATTCAAGTTAAAGAAAATTTCTTTTGAGTGAGAGAGCACAAGAGGGAGAGAGAGAGGAAAATATTTATGGGAGGGTCTCACCATATTAGATCCTTCCTTCCCTAGCCTCAGAGTGAGTTAGGACCCAACATGCCAGTCCTTTTAGGTTGGGCCAAGAATCAAACCCGGGTCACCCGTGTGGCTTCAGCCATTGCACATTGGCACCCTCCTGTTTGTATCACTGCAGCAGGACCTCAAGAAAATTATAAATTTTCTTTAATGCTTTTCTAACATTCATATCAAACTGGAAGTATTGTTAAAGAGCATACAACAGTGAGCTAGTAGTTGAACAGCATCTCTATCCCCTAACTGAACAATCTCCATAATCTTTTTCCCTCTTGGTCCATCTACTTTCTTAACTTCACTACTATTATGTAGAGAATTTTCTGTTAGAAACAGTATTGATATATATTCAATGTATAATGTATGATATTTTGGGAGGTTATTACAAATGTGCATTTCAGAACAACTTATTTGCATTTTTAAGAAGAGTTGCAGCTTCTAAGCAAACAACTCTACTTTTTGCAAATAAAGAGGAAGATGATTCAGGATGGAAAACAAGCTCTCCATGGCTTGAACAGTCTTGTGATCAAGCCAGCTGGTCTAGTTAATAGGTAAAAACATGAGTAAGCTCCCTGAGGGCAGAAATCTTTGTGTGTTTTTTTTTTGTTTTTTTGTTTGTTTGTTTGTTTTTTCTCATGTATAAGAGGTACCTAGGCAAAAACAGACAAGTGAACCAATGGAATAGAATAGAGACCCCAGAAATAAACTCCAAAACATACACCAACTGATTTTTGATAAAGAATACCAGTCAATCTCGTGGGAAAAGGAAAACCTCTTTAGCAAATGGTGCTAGAAAAACTGGGCATCAACCGGCAGAAAAATGAAACTGGATCCCCATCTTTAGCCATTAACAAAAATCAATTCAAAATGGATCAAAGACCTAAACCTACGACCTCAAACTATAAAACTACTGGTGGAAAACACTGGGGAAACTCTGGGAGACATTGGGGTAGACAAAGACTTCTTAAATAAGACCCCCAAATTACAGGCAATAATTCCCAAAATAGACAAGTGGGGTTACATCAGACTAAGAAGTTTCTGCACAGCCAAGGACACAGTAATTGGTGTAAATTGACAACCCTTGGAATGGGAGAATATTTTTGTAAACTATACCTCAGAAAAGGGACTGATAACCAAAATACACAGGAAACACAAGTGGCTTACCTGGAAAAAAAATTACTAACCCAATTAAAATATGGGAAAATAGAGCAGAAAAAAAACTCTCTGAGGAAGTCACATGAACAGCCAAAAAGAAGAAATGCTCAACATCCCTTATTATAAAAGAGATGCAGAATAAAATCACAATGAGATACCATCTAACCCAGTATAATGGCAAAGATTAAAAATACAAAAAATGAGAAGTGTTGGCAGGGTTGTGGTGAAAGGGAAACTCTCCTACACTGTTGGTAGGACTGTAGATTGGTCCAGCCACTGTGAAAACAATATGGAGGTTCCTCAAAGACCTACAAATAGAACTACCATATGATCCAGCAATTCCACTCCTGGGTATCTACTTAAAGGAGAGGAGAATGCTCAGTCAGAAAAGCACTTGCACATCAATGGTTATTGTGACATTATTCATGATGGCTAAAACATGGAACCAACCCAAATGTCCATGAACAGATGAATGGATGGATAAAGTGTGGCACATATACTCTATAGAATACTATTCAGCCATTAAAAAAAAAAAAAACAAGACTCTGGCATTTGATAGAAAGTGGTCAAATGTGGAAGATTTATTGTTGAGTGAAGCAAGCCAGGCTATGAAAGAAAGAGACTATGTCTCCACTTAGTATATACCAACTCTCCACACTGTACAGTACAGACTGAAACATTGGAGAACATAAAAGCATTGAAAATAGTTATGGACATTGAAGACAGTGTGGAAAAAGGGCAGGAGAGGAAAAGAGTATAGGGAAGAAAATTAGGGGGAAAAATAGAGAAGCAAGACATTTGTGGGACACGGTAATGATTGATGATAAGGTGTATAGTATTCTCAATTGGACAGGTCTGAGGTGTATTTCATGTTGGGTAAATTCTATTGGCAAGCCAAATGATGTGTAGCAATTGAATGTACAAGAAAAAATAAAATACAAATGTTTTAGAAATAATTGTAACAGCTACATGGAGAAAGGTATTTTCCATTTATACATTAGAAAATTGAGAACCAATGAAACATTTTCTCAAAACTGAAAAAAAAAAAAAAGAGGTGCCTAGCATAGGCCTGGCACAGAGTTGGTTAACAAGAAATACTCAATGAATAATTTAATTAATTGATTGATGGCCCATGCTTTAACATTATATGTAGGGAATAAAACTAAAATGATTTGCCATTTGACTTCCATACTAAAGAGTAAGATTCCATTTGAAGAATGACAAATTATATGATCTAGATTTTGTCCTTCCTCTGCCCTCACACACAATTAGGAACAGATATTATGAGGCTGGAAATAAGATATTTGGGTAGAAGAGGCAGCAATTAGAAAATTATAAGAATCAGAGGGCACTGTAGGTTTAGAGAGATTTATTTGGGGGCTTAAAAATCCTGTTATGTGGATCAGCAGATGGAGTAATGGTTACATCACTGGATTCCCACATCGTTGACCACAGTTCAAGTCCTGGACCCAGCAGTTTAAAATTCATGCCAGGCACATGTGCACGTGTGCCCAAAATCTCATTGCAGCATGACCATCTTCCCTCTCCCCGGGGGGTGATTTCTCACTTTCTATACTTCTTTCTCTCTCTCTGTCTCTCTGGCAAACACATGCGCCCTATAGCAAAAATTTCTCTTAAAAAAATCCTGTTATGCCTTGAGCATCTGGTGTTTTTAATTTAGCATTCACTAAGTAATTATCGGATATTCACTTTGTGCCAAGCACAGTTTTAGGCACTGAAAACATAGTGATTAACATAGATGAAGTTTCTTCATTTCAATTGGGTTTGGGAAGCAGATAGTCAGAAAAGTTAAAAAAAGAAAGAAAGAAAAGATTAATTAATTTAGTGATGATTTCAGAAGAGTGATAAATGCCAGAAAGTAAAGATTAAATGGAATAGGCTACTCTGCTGGAGAATGCCAAGTGGAGAGCTTACACATTAGAGAGGGATGTCGAGACAGCTTCTTGAGAACATAAAGCAGGAGCTGGGACCTGAATGATGAGCCAGGGAGAGCAGTGGGAAGACAATGGGGAATGTTTTCCATGCACAGAATGACTAACCACAAAGATTTCCAGACGGAAGCAATCTTGGAAGGCTCAGGTATCTGATCTTACACCAGCATAACCAGAGGGTAGCAAGCCAGGAGCAGTGAAGTAGTTGGGAATTGGAAAGCAAGGACATGCAACAATGGAAATGTTGTATTCCCGCTTCCTTAGGAAGCCATTGGTTGTTCTAGTTTGGTTTGTTGCTGTTTAAAGAAGTTTTTGCTGTAAGGTGCATGTGCTTGCCAGAGAGACAGAGAGACAGAAAGCGAGAAATTACCCTCGTGGGGCAGGGGTTGTGGATATCCATGCCGCAATCCCTTCTCCTCCATTCTCCTCTCAAGATTTTGGGCATGCGCGCACATGGGCCCAGCATGAGTTTTAAGCCACTGGGTCCAGGACTTGAACCATAGTTGGCCATGTGGGAGTTCAGCTCCTCAATCACTATGCCAACTGCTGACCCTGAGACTGGATGTTCTAAAACAGAAAGTATTCCCATTTTGTTGGGAAGCCACTGGATGTTCTAAAACAGCAAAGTAACACACCCTGTTCTTTTAAGAAAATCGTATTAATTGTTTTGTTTTGTTTTGTTTTTCCTGGTGTATCTTTTGGCTAGAAATTATCTTCAGCTCTAGGAGGCAGAGATGAGATCAAGGCCTAAGAGAGAAGACAGCCAAGAAAGGACACTTACGAGGGTTACTGACTAGTTTAAAATTCATAACAACTGTGAAGAACGTTTGTCTAAAATACAGATTCCTAAAACCTACTCCTAAAAGATTTTGATTCAGGAGTCCTAAGCAGATCCCAAAATTATCCCAGGTGATTCAGACGTAATCAGTTGGTTTTGGTTCCCTATCTCTTTCTAGTTGAAAAGAATTAAGAGTCTTTTAGGTTGGCCAACCCAATTCACTATCAAAGGAAAACAGCAGGCATTTGGGAAAGGTTCTCTGTCTAGAAAATGATTACTCTTGGTTAAAAGTGGATGTCTGATAGAAGTAAATTTTCAGATTTTCCTTTGAAAGAGAGAGTGTGTAAAAATAAAGGATATCAACTTGACAGGGATCCGGTCCATTCTGACCTGATAATTTCACAAGGCATCCCACTAAAGCAACATCTAACACATGTATTCGATGACTCAGTTTCCTAATCTGCCCCTTACATTCCGTACTTCAATCCTACCCCAATTTTCTTCACAATTGTGATCACAGACACCATTGCTCATTAAATTCTTGCTACTTCTCCTTGAATCACAGCAAGTCTCATCTCTCAGGGTTACAAGTCTTTGATTCTCTTTCAGCAATGTACAAAAAAATCTACTGTGGATAATGAGCATCCGGGCTCTCCCCAGCTCTCCCTTCACAGGCAATATCCAAGCTGACATTTCTGATCTCTTTTATAATTGAGGGAAACAAATAATAATAAAAAGTCATTTTATACATGCAGTCAAGGATCACTTTTCTTTCAAAATTATACCCATTTCATTTTGCAACTGTTTTGGCAGAAACTCAAACTTGTCTCTTGGTCTCCAAGAAAATGGAGAGATTCAGGCAGAGGGTCCACAGTAGAATTCACATGCTCATGAGATGTGGTCTACAAGAATGTTTCCCCGAGCACATAGTTTCAGAAAGAGTTTATGAAATATTTTTTCTACTCAAAGTAATGAACATGTTATCACTTTAACTTTCACATTTAAGTTCATTTATCTAGAATTGATTCTTGAGTATGGGTTGGGTAGTAATCTATTAGTCAGTTAGCCTAGTATCATTTATTGAAAAAAAATTCTGGGCCAGCAGGTAGAGTGGTGGTTAAGGCACTGGACTCACACATGGACAACTGTGGGTCGAGTCCCAGACACAGCAACTTGCTTTCTCACTTTCTCTCTCTCTCTCTTTTTCTCTCACTCTCACTCTCGCTCCCCTCTGGTGAGTTCATATGCCCTATAGAAAATTTTTAAATAATAATAATAAACAAAACAGTTATTTTTTTAAAATTCTTCCCATTAAGCTTCTGTCAGTACCATATTGCGTCACAGTTACTATTGCTATCATCATCGCTTGTTTGTAATCCCGTCTTCTCCACTAAACTGTGAGCACCTTTGAGCAAGACTATTCTGTTCACATTTTTCCTCTGCACCTTACACAGCTGCCAGTTTAAAGTTCACATCCAATACACGTTTCTTTAATAACTATGTCATGTCTATCTAAAATAAGAGTAGAGATCACGTAAGGAAGCACATGCTTACTGTCAAAGTTCAGATGTCTGTCTTAGCATCCTATTTGGAAAGGTATTAACAGAACATGGAGGGCAATCTTAGAGATCTGCAGAGACAGGAGAACTGCTAAAGATCGACGATAGGTTGATGTTGATTTGATTTTCTGGTCAGTTTGATGTGGATACCCAGATATACTATGAAATGGAATTTAAAACATTAAAAAGGGACCAGCAGATGGTGTAATGGTTATGTCGCTGGACTCCTATGTAGTCAACCACAGTTCAAGTTCTGGACCAGGTGGCTTACAATTCACACCAGGCGCATGTGCATGCCCAAAATCCAAAGAGGAGAACAGAAGAGAAGGGATTGCGGTATGGCCATCCCTCCTGGGGGGTGATTTCTTGCTTTCTGTCTCTCTGTCTCTCTCTGTCTCTCTGCCGAATACATGCACCCTATAGCAAAAATCTCTCTCTAAAAAAAAGAGAGTAAGAATTCTAAGAGCTAGCATCAGTTAACTGAGAACAAGTCATGACAAATTAAATTTAATTGCTCTTTTATACCACATTAGCTTGGTAAACTAGGAAAATACAGTTTCTGTATTTTAGAAAGGACTTGGTTTGCCATCTTACGAGACCCTAGTGGATAAGAGCTATGATTCCTAGACAATATGTTTCTTCAAGGTCAGAAACAATGACTGTTTAATAATGTGCTATACCTGGCCCTTAACACGTTGGAATAAATCACTGTCCATGAACGGTTTATGATACAGTGAGGATGGTTTTTACGCAGCGGTGTCTCTGTTGAGCATACACTTGGACTCAGAATCTAGCAGTCTGATGATCTGGTAGTCCAGCCTACTTGTGCGATTCGATGAGTACAGGACTTTTAATTAAGGCTGAAGCAGAATGGAGAAGACTAGAACAGAAGAGAAAGACACAAGGTGCAGGGCTTGGTAAACATGGTTGGCTTGTATACATCTCTCTTGGGCCTGAGGAACTAGATTCCAGATCTGCTGATGAGGGAGATTAAGGAGAGAAGAGTTGTGTGTTTGGGGCCAGCAGGTGGCATGGTGGTTAAGGCACTGAACTCCCATGTGGCTGACTCCCCAGTATGAGTCCCGGACCTGGTTTCTTACTTTCTCACTTTCCTTCACTTTCTTACTTTCTCACTTTCCTCTCTTTCTCTGTGTCTCTCTGTCTCTCTCTGGCGAGTGCACGTGTCCTATAACAAATTTAATAATAATAATAAATAAAATGAAATAAGTAATTAGAAAAAAAGAAAGAGAGAGCTGTGTGTTGAGGTTGTGGGCAGAAATGTTGCTGCTCTGGGTCCAGGTGAACGTCCTTTCCCAGTTCTGTCATTGACCACTTTGGCAGTCAGTGGGCTCAGAGAAGCCATCTTTGAAATTCCTATAAGGAACATTGGCAAAAGAGTTCATAGTGAGGAGACTCAATAAAGAACATGTGCCCACAAGTGGCACACTCTGACATCTTAAAAACCACTAGTGGTGACTTTACCAGGGGACTAAAGAAGTCTTTCAGTGTCAAAGACAGAGACTAAGTCACAGTAATTTGGAAATTAGTTTTAATAAGACTTCATTTTAGGCTGGTGAGACTTAGGGAAATTCTATAATACGTAAATGTTGAAGACCTCATATAAATCTGGGATTTACTAAAATCCTAAACAGTCTCTAATTTTTTGTGCATGATATTTAAAATGTTTTGTAATCTTTCTAAGTTTTATTAGAAATAAAATTTTGTTCTTTTTTGCCTGTTGATTTGTCTAGATAAACATTTGTGAAGTTGTTGATTTTTAATCACACTTGAATTTTTGTTAGAAATATTTTACCACATACATTTGTTTAGAAGAGAATGTTATGGTCACATTAAGACTTCTCATATTTATAGCAAGGCATATATCTCTACTTTGGGATACATTGTCCATTAAAAATGAGCTTACTTCCTATAAGCCCTATTTTTTAATAAGGCTATTTCTACTTATTTTCAAGTACTTTGTTATTGCTGTGAACAAGCTCTTCTTTCCTTATATTTTCTAAATAGGAACTGCTGGAATAACACTTTTATTGTCAAATGTTTTTCATACATAACATTTTACTGAATTCTGTATTACAATATTTGCTGAGTTTAGTCACATACATTTTTCTAGGTATATCTTCACATCTGCAAGTAACAATAATGTTATCTTCACTTTTCTGAAACTTCAACTCAGCTATTTAAATCTTATTACATTAACCAGAACTTGCGGAACGTTGAGAAATGATAGTGTAATTGTCAGCAGAACTATCTATTTTTAAGCCCTTCCTTGTCACAAAATGGAAATAATTTTGATGCTCCCTAACTTCCTTTTAATTAAACTGAAGGCCAGAAGAGAAATATCATCCTGAGTAAGGGAAGGCTGGGCGGAGAGAGGGAGACAGGAATACTAATGGACCTACACGGGAAACAAAGGAGAAAACTGGGGCCTGATGACATTTGCATGAATCAGCACAGACCTTTCACTGAAACCAGATCTTAGAAAAAAGAAGTCAAGAATGAATACTGGGACCAGCAGTTAGTGTAATGGCTATGTCACTGGACTCCAATGTAGTCGACTGAGGTTCAAGTCCCGGACCCTGTGGCTTAAATTCACGCCAGGCATCTTTCTGGCGAGCGCACACGCCCTATAGCAAAAACCTCTCCAAAAAAAAAAACAAGAATGAATAGTATAGACAGTCTGTGGCCTGGTGGTTAAGGGAGCCAGATCCCCTATAGTGAACTGCACAGTTCAAGTCCTGATACTGGTGATTTGAAAAACACACTGGGTGCCATGCGTGTACATTCTCCAAATCCTGGATGGAAAAATAGAGAAAAGATTGCAGTGTGACTACACCCATGAGGGCTGCTTTCTCCTTCTCCTTCTTTTTCTCTGTCTCTCTTTGATGAACACATGCACCTTCTGACAAAAATAGAAAAAAAAAAAAAAAGAGAGAATGAACAGTTATGGTAATGCTAGACACAGTTTCACGGGTGGGCTAGAAAGGCAAGGTGGCCATACTAAAATAGCACTGAATGGAACATAGAAAACCAAATTTCATCCTCCACACAGTTTCACTTGCTATCATGTTGAAAACATACATGACGCATTGTATGGTGCTAATGTTCAGTGTTAGCCAGAATAATGAGTTCAGACATTTGATGTCTGTGTTCCTATTTTGAAGTAAGAGCAAAATTTTATGGTCCCCATCTTGAGCATGATTGATGTAATTCATTACAGGAATGGGAGGCAAAAGATATTTCAGAGTCAACGTAGTAAATAATTGGAGAGAGCTGGAATGAGCTTGTTTTTCTTTTTTTTTTCCCCATAGACAGTTTGAATTTTTTAAATAGATCAATGTATTGACAGGCTTTACTGGAAGAGGAGAGTCGATTAGAATTGACTGTCTATATGATCACACAGAGAGCTTACACTTGCGGCTAGAACCTGCCCTGAGATTGTAAGCTGAGGCTGTTCTTCTGACAAAAGGAAGGCCCCAGAGATTTAGGAAGATGGTCTCCACAACTGACAAGCCTAGAGCTAATGCAAAAACAAAACAAAAAAAAAAAAAAAAAAACACCTTCTTTCCAAAATTGCTTTCTGCCAGTCAGAGCTTTCAGCTCAGAGACTTACATTTTAGAGAGCAGAGGGTGGGCACAAGGTGCAATGAAAGGAAAAGCATGTCTTTTGGAAGCAAATGTCAGCTTGAATTATGACCTACACCTTATCATACTTTAAAGTTTGGGCAATGGGCCAGTTTCCTCACCTGGTGGTTAAGAGAATCAGATTCCACATGGCCAACTATATGGTTCAAGTCCCAGACCCAGCAGTTGAAAAACACTCCAGGCTTGGGAACCAGCAGTTAGCATAATGGCTATGTCACTGGACTCCCACATAGTCGACCACGGTTCGCGTCCTGGACTCCGTGGCTTAAAACTCACGCCTGGTGCGTGTGCATGCGTGCCCAAGATCCCGAGAGGAGAATGGAGGAGAAGGGATTGCGGCGTGACCATCCCCCATGGGGGGGGTGGTGATTTCTCGCTTTCTGTCTCTCGGTCTCTCTCTGTCTGTCTGGCAAGCGCACGCACCCTAGAGCAAAAACCTCTCAAAAAAAAAAAAAAAAAAAAAAGAAAGAAAGAAAGAAAGAAAGAAAGAAAAAAGAAAAACACTCCAGATCTCATGTGCATATATGTCCAAAATTCTGACAAGACTGATAAATGGAGGATAAGGAATTTTGGTATGACCATGCTCCATTAGGGAGAAAGGTGCTTTATCCCCCTGTTTCTCTCCCTCTCTGTCTCTCTAGTGAGTGCACGCACCCTCTGACAAATTAAAAAATAAAAGAAGAAAAGTTTGGGCAATCACGTGGAACTCTACAAACAGCTTAATCACAAGTAAAATGAAGCTATCCATGTAGTAGGATAGTGTAATGGTTAAACCTATCAACATATGTACATTTCGTCATCTGATACCCGGCATCTTTAAAGAAAATTTAAAACATTGGTTCTCCTTTATCATTGCTGGTTATTCTTATGGCATTTGGAAATGTATTATTACTTTCACTTTTACATTCTTTGAACTTTGTTCACAGTTCTCTTTTTAGCCAGAAGTGCCCACTGTCCTCAGAGAAGTTTAGTATCTTTATAGCTGGGATGCAAGCACTAGCAAAAAGTATATGTTCATTTCTGGATTTCCACAAAAGGCACTTGAAGCCTATCTCAGGAACAATAGTCCTGAAATCTCGGCTTTTGGTTGTAACGGCTGGGCCTTTGAAATAAAAAAGGGTGTTTGAAATCCCCAAAAGCTTGTTAAATATCAAGGAACAAAGCTTGGAGACTAGATCACAGTGTTTTCACTATAAGCTGAAGACCAAAAAAGAGGCAAGATTGTGGCCAGCTCTGTGAGGCACAGGCAAAGAGCTGCTCAGGAAAAGCCAGGTCCCACACAAGGACGATGGTTTGAATCCCCAGCCAGGCCAGCCTGAAACATGCTGGGCATGTGTGCAAGTGACCGAATCCAGCGAGTTTGGGGAACTGGAGGAAGGGGCTTGCAGGGTGACCAGGTCCTGTGGAGCGTACCTTTCTCTGTTTCTTTCCTTCTCTCATTCTCTCTCATGCATCTGCTCTACCATGAATAAAGAGGAAAAAATTACTTTCTTTCCAAGAGGCAGGACATGATGCAAATATATATCTTACAGCAAGGAGATTAAAATAATTAAAACATATGTGTTATAACCCAGACACACTGTGGTAGTACAACACTCTACAATGCCAGAAGCCATATGGAAAATGGGGGTTCGGTTCCCATGATCCTGGCTGACTGAGAAGGGGGCAGGGAAGAACCTGGCATTATACACTTGAAAATATCTCTCTCTCTCTCTCTCTCTCTCTCTCTCTCTCTCTCTCTCTCTCTCTCTCTCTCACACACACACACACAATAAATAAATAAATAAAAATTAAGACTTAATGGCTTTCCCTATAGTTTAATGACAAAGTGCTATACTTGGTATCTGGATCCCATGTAACCAATGGTGGTTCAAGTCCCAATGGTGGCTTGAAAAACACATTGGGTGCACGTGCATGGGTGTCTAAAATCCTGACAGAATACAAAAAATAGAGGAAAAAGGATTGTGGCGTGACCATGCCCCATTGAGAAGTTTTACTCTCTTGCACATGCCCTCTGGCAATATAAAATTTATAACTTTAAAAAAATAAATGCATTGTATTCCAAGTACTGCACATATGTTAACTTATTCATCCTCTTAACAAATTTGTGTATAGATACGGAAACTGAAGCTCAGAGAGGTTAAGTAACTAATCCAAGATCACACAGTTTGTAACTAGTGGTGCTGGTATTTGATCTTATGTGATCTGAAACCATTCTGCACTCTTAACCGTTATTCCACAATACTATCAAAGCTGCTCCTGAGCTAGGGAGGAGGGTTTTGGAGACCACTGGTAGGAATAAGACTGGTCCACCATCCAAGCTCCAAATTACTGAAGATAGTAGATTAAAAAAAAAAAAAATTACAAGCACGTTTAGAAATTCCAAAGCAGGGACCAGCAGTTGGCATAACAGCTATGTCGCTGGACTCCCATGTAGTCAACCACAGTTCAAATCCTGGACCCAGTGGCTTAAACTCATGCCAGGCGTGTGTGCATGCATATCCAAGATCCCAAGAGGAGAATGGAGGAGAAAGGATTGTGGCGTGGCCATCCCCCCTGGGAGGTGATTTCTCCCTTTCTGTCTCTCTGTCTCTCTCTTATCTTTCTGGCAAGTGCACACACTCTATAGCAAAAACCTCTCCAAAAAAAGAAAAAAGAAAAGAAAAGAAAAGAAAAGAAAAGAAAAGAAAAGAAAAGAAAAGAAAAGAAAAGAAAAAAAAGAAATCCCAAAGCAGAGGAGGCTGTGTAAAGATGGCCTCACACCTGTAAGACAGGTCTGTGTGTCAGTCTCTATCTTGGTCTTCCTGATGTGATTACTGTTTCTGATTAAGGCTTTGTGATTCTCACCATGCCTGATTCCAGGGGCAGAAACTAAGTGCATGGCCTTCTGCAGGAGCACAAGCCAGGCCGGCATGAGTTCAGCTGCCCTCTCTGCTCTGGACTCACGCTTGCTCCACTTCTCACAGCTCTGACACCTCTATACAATCTATCTTGTCACTCTTGGCTAATAAAATTGGTTTTATGCCAAGTCAGCCACTCTCTCAAATCCTGGATGTCCCACCTCACCCTGTCTTCCTTTTATCAATGAATTAAGTGCAGTACTGTTAGACCAGAAAGAAAAAAAAAGTGGCTTCCATGAAGGTCCCCATGCCCCACCCCCACCACTCATGTGTGTGCACATGTGCACACACACACACATGCACCATAACTTTGGGGCAGTCAGCGTGTGGGCAAGGAGTGTTGTTTAGAAAGAGAACTTGGAGCAGCACACCCTCTGCTCCCCACGTCCTACATGCTCCTGAGTGTCAGTTGGACATCCTGAATGTCACTGGGGACCAGGTGCTTCTGGGATCCAGAAATGGAGTGGTGAGCTGAAGTGCTCACGCTCAGGGAACACGAATTGAGATTTTTGGGGTCTAGACATGGAGGACACAGAAGGTGCTCCCTCTAGGCTGGAGGCCAGGCCCTATCGCAACAGCACATAGCATTCACGGCTCAAGAGACAAAAGAGGGCCCAGCCCTCCAGAGCAGCAGTTAAGCACTACACAGAGAAAGCTGGATCCGACATGGCTGACCAAGGTTTGAGTCCTGGCCTCAGCAGTTTGAAAAACAGTAACCTGATGGAATAAAGAACTGGAGGAAAGAGTGATTGCAACATGACCAGCAATCATGATCATGGAAGGGTGTTTTCTGTGATTTCCATTTTTTTTCTCTCTCTCTTTCTCTCTCTCCCTCTCTCTCTCTCTCTCTCACACACACACACACACACACATACACATGGCCTCTGCCATTAAAAAAATAAATAAATAAAAATAAAAGAAAAGGGGACATATGGAGGGTTGAATCAGGTACTTAGAGCCTGAAGCATGTAGAATTTCAGAAACCCACTTTAGAAAGGAAGAATACAAAATGATTAATAACAGTTCTAAGAAAGAACTTGAATATTTGTTAAAAGTAAGAACAGAAGGGCCAGCCAGAGGTGTGGTGGTTGGGATGATTAGATCCTTTGTGGCCATCCATGTGGTTTGAGTCCTGAACCCAGCAGCTTGAGAAATATGCATGCACGCCCCAAATCCCAAGAGGAGAATGGAGGAGGAGTGACTGTGGTGTGGCCATCCTCCCTGGGAGATGTTTCTCATTTTCCCTGTCCCCCTCTCTCTGTGTCTTTCTCCAGTGAGCTCACACACTTTGTAGCAAATTAAAATTTTAAAGAGAAAAATTTGTAAAAGTTCACAAATATTAGATAATAACAAAATTTAGATAATAACATTTTTATCAATTAATTATTTGTTTAGACCTTAATAAGACATTTTCTCCACACTTTGAGCTGCTCCTTGATCACCTCTTCATATGATAATTATTTTAAATATTTTCTCTAGAGAGAATGAAAAGGTAGATAATGCAGGTTTTCAAGGACAGCTGATGGATATTTGTATCTTTTAATACCAGTGGTTGAAAAGGGTAAAACATGTGACTTCACACATAGACCTACCTGCCATTTGTGCCTGTCTCCAGCAAACACAGAAATTCTAAGTTCTATTTTGCAGTTTCCATCAGAAAAAGCAAAGCATGCGTACATCACTTACGACCGTGTATGCTGTATTATTGAGCGTCTCCTTAACTTGAGAAGCCTCTGTATGACAGCCATCGTCAGAATGCAATCCTCTGCTTACAGTGTTAGCAGTCCGAAGACTGGAAAATCTTGTCCACTTCCCCAGCCCTCTTCTCTTCCAGAACCCATATACTTCTAGTGCCAGGCACCATAGGCACTAACTCCTGATACCGCTCCCAACAGCCTTGTCTGATAGGAGTATTTCCAGAAGCCATTTTTCCCATGGTTGCCCAGCATGTAACTTAACTATTTGCAGAAATGGTGCAAACCACACAGCTATACAGTCTCACGCTAGAAGACCATTTTTAAACAGAAAACAACTGAAGAAAACTTAAATAGGCAATGTGGAATTTTTTTTCCCATTTCTGACCAGAAATGGGAATTTAGGGGTTAGTTCATATAAGTTGCAGGTAACAGAACTTCATTTCTGTGCAATGACTTTAAATATCAACCCCACTAGGTATGAAAATAAAATGACTGAAGCAGAGAAAAGCCAAGGAATTTAACCCTCTGCCCTGAAAGGATTGTGTGTTGATATGAAATGCTAAAAAAGGAATCGATAACAGCTTAGACAGCTATAAATAACTTTGTATGGTAACTTCTAAATTCCCAAGGTTCTCTATGACTTCAACAGAACATAGACCCCAGATAGGTTTATTTGAATGCAAATGGGCCAATGCTGAGTTTACACATACCACCTAGTGTCTGGCAAGGACGCTCACCCCATGCTGACCCTTCTCTCTGGTCTCATAAGGAAAACAGATGCAGCTGGAACAAATGACTCTATCAAAAGACCATGCAAAAGAATTCACCTATGGGCTGAACTATATCCCCTCGGAAGTCATATATTGAAGTTCTACCTCCCAAGACCTCAGAATGTGACTATTTGAAGATGCAGATTTTTTTAAAGAATTATTTTATTTAACTTTATATCATTATTATTTTTCAGTTTGATCAGAGAGAGACAGAGAGAGGAAGTGAGAAAGCAAGCCACCAGGTCCAAGACTTGAACCATGGTCAGCCATGTGGGAGTCCAGCGCCTTTAACCACCACGCCACTTGCCAGCCCCTTGAAGATGCAGATTTTAAAGAGGTAATCAGGGTCATAATAAGGCCATACCTGCGGATCTTAATCCAATACGACTGGTGTCCTTATAAAAAGAAGAGATAGGGTGGCCAGCAGGTGGCGTGGTGATTAAGGCATTGGACTCCCACATGGCCGACCATAATTCAAGCCCCAGGAACTGCCAGCTTGTTTTTTCACTTTCCCTTTCTTTTGCTGTCTCTTTCTGATGACTATTACAAGTTAAAATAATAATAATAAATTAAATTAAATAAATATTTTTTAAAAGAAAAAGAAAAGGAGACTGGGACACAGACATGTGGAGGGAAGACCAGGTGAAGACACGAGAGGAAGGTAGGCCCAGGAGAGAAGCCACACCAAAGAGGCCAGCCCTACCCACATCCTGATCGCAGACTTCCAGCCTCCAGAATTGTGAGAAAGCCAAGTTCTGTCATGTGAGCCACCTGATCTGAGGTACCTACCTTATTGGGGCAGTCTGGGGGACTAACACAATCCCAATCTCAGTCTGCATAGAAGGGAAGGTTCCTTTTATACCCATAAACGGCCATGATTTAATTAAAGTTTTAAAAATAGTTTCGTACCATATCTGCCACATCTGCCCATTTTTCTCCCATGTATACCAGTTCCCTAGACATTGATAAGATTTTTTAAAGTGAAAACGACCTTAAAACTAGCATTGCAATAGGACATCGAATGCTGTCACTGGTTCTCACAAGCACATACTTGGGTCTAGTCACAATTTTCATGCAAAGACTATTCTTTGTGATTTTCTTTCTCTGGCAGGGAGAATTTAATATTTTTGTTTTTGAAGTAACTTGTTGAACCTGTACTTTTTAAAAAGAGTTATTTATGTATTTTATTTTTTAATCATTATTTTTTAAATTTGACTAAAAGACACAGAGATAGAGAGAGAGAGAGAGGGAAAGTGAGAAAGCAAGCCACCAGGCCTGGGACTCAAACCAACGTCAGCCATGTGGAAGTCCAGCACTTTAACCACCACACCACCTGCTGGCCCCCAACTGGGCCTGTATTTTGAATGGGGTGTGGAGAGCTGAATAATGACCACCACCCAAAGATGTCTACGTGGCAGTCCCCAGAACCTGTGACTAGATCACCTACGACAGTAAAGGAGGCTTTGCAGATGTGATCAAATTATGATCTGGAAGTGGGAGATTATCCTAGATTGCTATTAATATGAAATCACAAGGTCATTTTTGGTGAAAGAGGGGGGCAGTGAAGACTAAGTTGGAGATGTGATGGATATAGAAGTCAGAGAGAGAGAGGTTTGAAAAGGCTACACTGCCAGCTCTGAAGACAAAGGAGGGGATCATAGCCAGACAACAGTTGGAAAAGGCCAGAAAATAGATTTCCTACGAGAGCCTGCAGAAGGAGCACAGGCCCTGCTGACTCATTTCAGACACTAACCTTCTGTAGGATATGAGCCACTGCAGGTGTGGCAATTTGTCACAGCAGGTATAGGAACCCAAGTCCTTTCCTGGTCCTAAAACCAGGAAGTGTATCAAGACCTTCAATCCCACTCTCTGCTGGAACATGAATTAAGTTGTGCTTTCAGTAGTGCCCAAGAGAATTATGGGTGATTTTGCAACCACTGAACTCACACTCCCTGCCCACTCCTTCCCCTTCTACGTGGGTCTACTCTGCGCACTGAGCTTCTGACTTGACACCCCCTCCAAGCTTCCTGGCTATCCTGACCAATGCCCCAGGTCTTAGCCATCCTACTTTTCAGTAGGAGGAAACCCTCTATAAGCAGAAGTGAGACTGAGGAAAGAAAAGATTATATATATATATAAAACATTTTATGTATATAATGTCAGAACTGTGCACATCTTAGCTAATAAAACGAAACTTAATTTTGAGGGAGAGCAGCAATGACACAAGTCCATCTTGGAAGGATGCGAATTTCATGTTGGCAACATTGCTAGTCTAACTTCACTTTGCTTTTGGTTTATGTTAAAATAAAATTAACCTCAAGCAGCGCTGATGTATTTAAAACTGGTGGGATTTTCTTCAGAGCTGAATCAATACAGAAAAGGCCTAATGGCTTCAGCACAAATTGATCAAAATTTCATTTCAAGTCTGACATTTAAAGCAGAGCATTACAAGGAGCTTACTCGCCCTCAAGGAACACTTAGATGTAGAAGTGCTGTAAGTTCAAACTATTCTTCCCACAGTGAGAAAGGTGGAGATTTGTAAAAATAATAACGAGGATGAAAATGATAGCTGCTGTTCACTGAGCATCAGCCTTACCGCAGACCTGGTGGTGGGTTTGTCAGATGCATTATCTCCGCCCTTGCAACACCACCGAAAGGTCAGTACTCTTACCTTTATTTAACATATGAGACATTTGAAAATAAACCATTTGCTTTAAATTTCTCAGAAAATATATAAAAGGATGTACAAATGTATAATATTTACATGTCAGATAAATGTCCTCGTGCTTTATTAACATGAATATTTTGTGATGTGTATTGTACAAAGGGCACCTACTGCTGTTTTGTCTTATTCCCGAAACTTATATTTTTATCTTTAGCTATTAGGTGTCTTTGTGGTGTTTCTCCAAAATTCTGAGAAGCAATGGCAGATGTCTTCTTTGCATTCACACCCCTTTCAGGTAATAACACCTCTGTCCATTCTCAGTCTAGATGACTTAGGTGGACCTGATCCCATCTCCTGGCTCCAGAGCTGGGCATTTATTTATTTATTTATTTGAGAGATTTTTGCTACAGGGCACATACACTCACTGGAGAGAGAGAGAGAGAGACAGAAAGTGAGAGATCACCACCCAGGGGGGATGGCCACGCTGCAGTCCCTTTTCCAGTCTCCTCTCGGGATATTGAACATACACGCACATGTACCCTGTGTGTTTGTTTTAAGCTGCTGGGTCCAAGATTTGAACCATAGTCAGCTATATGAGAGTCCAGCAACGTAACCATTACACCATCTGCTGGTCCCAAGCTGGGCATTTTGACTGGAATTTTTGTTCTGGTTTTTCACTGAGCCTAACCAATCAACATTCCACATTACTCTGACACAAGGTGATTGCTTCCAAGGTGGTCATGTGATGGTCATAGCAGGGTGAATGAAAATGGTGCCCCAAACCTGGCAGCTTGCTTTCTCACTTTCTCTCTCTCTCTCTCTCCCCCCCCCTCTGTCTCTCTCATCTCCCTCTGGTGAGCTCACATGCCCTATAGAAAATAAAAATAATAATAATAAATTAAATTAATGATTCTTGTTTTTAAAAAATGTATAGAAACAGAGAAATCACCTGCCTGAATGTGCAACTAACACAGAGGAAAGGAGTGTCAAATGCTGAAGAGAGAGAAATTCTTGAAAATGTTCTTTAAGTCCCTGGATCCAACAGTGCCTGAAGCCACCTGGACTTCTTTTAATCACCTAATTTTTTTTTCTTGTCTCAATTTCTTAATCAAAAGGCTTCTAATAAGGAGAATAGGCTTCTTGTATAACTGTCTATGAGATACCAGTCATATGTTTTTGGAAACAATAGGCGACATGAATCATTGAGAGGATTCTATGCTGGAAAAATAACAACACTCCAAGAGGTCCACGTCCCAATCCTCGAAACCTGTAAATAAATTATTTTACAGAGGAAAAGAAGGTCTTTGTAGGCATGATTGAGGATAAGGATCTTGAGATTTGAGGGTCCAGTCTAATCGCATGAGTTTTTAAAAGCAAAAGAGAAAGGAAAAAGTAGGATCTAAAAAGGAGATGGAAGAAGGAAGAGACACTCTATGCAGGAGAGGGAATGCTTACCTGTCATTAGTTTTCAAGATGCAAAAAGCAGGCCATGAATCAAAGAATGTTCACCCTCTAAAAATGGGATAATCTTCAGCAAGCAGCAAAAAGAGAGAGAGAGAGAGAGAGAGAGAGAGAGAGAACATAAGTCCTACAACCACAAGGAACTAAATTGTGCCAATACCCTGAGTAAGAAGAAAGGGTTTTTTCCCAGAAGCTCAAAAAAGAGCAACCTGCAGGCTCCTGGATTTGTCTGATGAGACTCACACCTGACTTGTGACCAACCCACTGTAAGATCATAAATTTGCTTTGTGTTAAATCACGACGTTTGTGATAATTTGTTACAGCAGCAATAGAAAACTAATACAGATTCTAATCACTGCCTTTGCCTTGAAGAGTCTGGAGAATCAGACCATACCACCCAACGTTCTTTTGAAAAAAATTTCCCTGGGATTTAGGAGAGGAAATTTTGGGCCTGAAATTCAGGTTGGTTACGTGAGCACACCCACACAGAAAGGGAGCACAGAAAGAGAGGTGCAGAGGACTTTGTAAGAGAAGACAAGGATCTTTGCTGCCAAAACCTGCCAACCATGTGCCTCATTTTGTGTCACTAAACAGTCCTCGGTGAGAAACCTTTGAGGCTATCACACTCAAGGTGCATGATATAAATATCAGTAAAGGAAAAGCACAGCATTTGATCCTTGGTGGTACAGGAAGCGTGCATCAGTGGTAGAGATATATCCCTCCCACATGGTTGACACCAATGGCAGACGTTTCAGCAGCGAGGGAAGAGTGGTAGGAGAGAGCGACGACAGCATCGCATGAGCAGCAGCAGCAATAACCTGGAACGACCTAGACTGGAATCATCTAGGCTTCAGCCACTGCAAAGCTACAACAGCCACCGAGAATGAACAGGAAATCCCCAGGACCCTCTCGGGGACAGAGGAAGGAAAGCAGAATGCTGGAATTCCTGTGAAATTTCTGGGGGTCGGGTGGGAAAATCAAGGAACTATTACTGGAATGATTATGCAAGTCCTTCTTCTCCCCGAGGCCTCCACAGTCTGGCAATAGAAGCACTACGTGCAAACTAGTTTATATTCACAGAACCGTCTCCCGATGTTCTACATAAACTCATCACATTTCTCAAGGATGTCACTGCCTTTGGGAGGATGCCTTGGAGGCCCTCCTGAAGTCCATCTTTCAAGGTTCACCAGTCTATTAATAATCACTTTATGCTGCCATGCCAGACACCCAGGTTTCAAATGTATTAATACAAGTTAGCATGACAAAGAGAAGGCCTGAGTAGGCCCAACAGGATGTTTTTCCCATTTCTCAGTTTACCTGGCGTCATGTACTTTCTGAAGAAAATTAATTAGGGAGATATTTAGTCATAAATCTCTGAAGATAGCACTCAAGAAAAAGAAACAAAGCTTATAAAACGGAACTTGTTAAAAAAAAAAAAAAGATACTCTCCCCTGGTCAGCCAGTGGCGTGGTGGTTAAGGCAGCTGGATTCTTAACGGCCAGCTGTGTGGTTCATGACCCAGACTTGGTCACTTAAAAACCACACAGGGTGCATTGGTGTGCATGCCCAAAATCCCAAGAGGAGAACTGACAAGAAACTGTGATGTGGCCATCTTCTCTGAGGGTGCTTTCTCATTTTTTTCTCTCTCTCCCTCTCTGTGTCTCTGTCTCTGTCTTTCTCTTTCTCTCTGTCCCTTTCTCCCTGGTGAGCACATGCACCCTATAGCAAATTGAAAAAGAAAATATAACCTTTTCTTTATTCAAGAAAAATCGCATTCATTGCTAAAGCATCCAACCAGCTTTCTCTCCTAATAAGTCACTCTTTTTTTTTTTTTTTGTAATGGTCTAGGTTTATACTCTTTAAATGAAAGGTTATGTCATGAATGATTATCTTATATGTGAAAAATCTTAAGAACATTTGAATTATTCATTTAAATTTTTAAAAAATACCAGAATCCTATTTAAAAACACTTCCAGCTATTTGGACTCTGACATTATGTGGTCAAGACAGAAACCACAGGGAAGTGAATAATAGCATCAGCCACAAGGATTCACTAGGGCCTGGCTTTACTGTGGGCTGAGGGACCATAGGGATTCGTAAAGGATGAATGCCCTATTTTAAAAGTTATAGTCTAGCAGGTTTATTCATGTACTTTTTTTTTTTATTCATACATTGCTAGAATACCTTTATCAATTGAGTTGATCATCTATAATCTGTAAAGTGGGGGATGAGGTCTCTCACTATATACAATTTGGAAGAAAGAAAATTCTAGTCTGTATTTCTTCTAGCAGTCTAAGCTTGGGAAATTTTAAAGAAGACAACTGGAAAGAGTTTATTCTGCAAGCTATATTTAGTTTATTTGTTTATCTTCCTGGCTGCTTAATTGAAATATGAACATAAAATAATCTGATTTCTTGTTTACCACTCTGCTGTTCCTAAACAGAAAATGATGCCCTGTCCCTTCTAACCCTCAGGGTTCTCTGAGCTGAGAAGGGCAGGTCATTTCACTCACACAAATTACCCTGTGGTGAACAGCAATGCCCTGCCTTTCTTTGATCATTAAGATTAATTGTTCTTTGTAATTCTGAGAGAGAGTGATCAGTAAGATTAATAAGACAGAGTAACACGATGTGGATTTTTCTATTCTTTACTATTCTTTTAATAAGGGCAAGAGTTTAAAATAATATTAAGCAAGTGTTGCTCATTAAATTCATGTACTAGACACAATCGAACAACAAGAGAAAAAAAACACAATTTTATGGCTAAATTCTGCTTTTCTATGAATTATTTTCATTCCTGGGACTATAAGAAGTCCTTATATACAATAGCAGGAGAATCAATTTTTAACACATTTTTAGGAGTTGTCACCCTCCTCATATTCTTAGCTAATCTATTTCTTTTCTTTATGCGTAAGGAACTGCTACCAGGGACCAACAGATGGAGTAATGGTTATGTCACTGGACTCCCACATAGCTGACTTCAGTTCAAGTCCCAGACCCAGGATCTTGAAACTCACACTGGGTGTGTATGCATGTGCCCAAAATCCCAAGAGGAGAATGGAGAAGGGATTGTTGTATGGCCATCTATAGGATTTCTCACTTTTTGTCTGTCTCTCTGACAAGCACACACACCCTATGTCAAAAATCTAAAAGCTAAATAAATAAATAAAAACTCTCACACACACACACAAAAAAAAAACTACTACCAAAAAATAAATTAAAAATAACACAGACCTAAAAAGAAGATTTCATAAAATCCTCCCCTTTCAGCTTTGGATAAATATAGTGGGCCAAGTATCTCAAACGACTCAGAGAATTTAAGAGATTAAGTGAACCTTAACATCAACTCTCTTTTCCCCACCCCACAGCCCTTTTCTCTGGACAAGGAACACACCTGGTTTGTTCTTTGATGAACCTATTCACAGAACAGGAAGTTGAGGCCAGAAAGTGTGAGGTAGCCATTATTGCCCCATGGGTCATTTGGGGAGCGGGACTCCTAACTTCCTGTTCTGTGTTCCATCCCTGCATCCTGAGTCCCTGAAGGACGCGAAGGCACAAAACATACATCCCCAAAATGAAACTGATAGGATATCAAAGCTAGAAGAATTGTGGTCATATAGTCTAACTCCTTTATTTTCTAGACAAAAAATGTAAGGCTCAGATAAATTGTGATTTGTCTAAGGTCAGATGCATAGTCAGAGAAAAGCAGAGCCCAGTGCTGTGGTCAGCATACCCCACCCCCACAATCAATAGTCAACACGCTCTTTTTAATGGGACCTGAAAAGGTGAGGTCACCTCCTAGGACCTCTCTGGCTCTTTCATCTCTTTGTCCTTCATAGATGAGTCCCAGTAATTTTCTCTAAATACAGCAAGCAAAACTATGTCAAAATCCAAATAATAAAGATGCACAAGGCATATCCCTAAATCCCTTGGACTACCAATGCTGTCCCATCGGCCTTTGGAAGCACACAGAGTAACCTGCTCATCCGCGGTAGAGAGACATTCCTTCAATATCGTTGACACCATTGGCAGCTGTTTCCTCCTTCTTCCTTCCTTCTCACACCTTCTTTCTTTCTCCTTTCTGTCTTCTTGTACTTCACAGACCAGTGCTACTTCTGCCCTGACCTGGGGTTGAACATTATAATTACATGCTAGATCCTCCAATCGAAAACAGAAGTTACAAAGTGCCATCGCAGCATGGTTCCAACAAGTCACTATTCATTTTGTAAAAGAAAATAGGTCCTTGGAGTGGTGCAATATCTTGTGGATCAAGAAAAAGGTATTGCTTTTAGTTGTGATTTTTAGTTAATCCATAGTTTCCACTTTCAATAGCAAGAACAGTGAAAATATTAGACTCCCAAACTTGGCAGGGCCCTTGGAAAACCTTGGTGAGAAAAGCATTAAGTAGATTTAAGGGGATGACTTTCTAATTGGGTGCTAAAGATCACTCTTGTCACAGCCAAGCTCTTTAGACTCCCTCCCCCAGTTACTTGATATTCCAGGATGAGTATATGTTTTCTGCAATGCCTCTGGAAACTTTTACTTTCTCAATTCATTCACAAGTCCTGCTCTCCTGCCCTCTCTGAAGCAAATAAAAATAACAGGGGCCAGATGGAAGCACAGTGATAAAACATGACACTGTGCGAGGTTGACCCTTTTGAAGAGATCCAGGTTGACTCCCAAAGCCCTCCCTGAATACACAGGGTACTGGTGCACCCGTGACCCATGACTGGCTAATGTGGAGAATGAATCATGGTGCAAAGATTCTGTTGGAGGTGATATCTCTTTCTCTCTCTCTGTCTTTATGTCTCTCTCACTCATAGAAGAAAGATGGAAACTTTTTTAAAAGACTAAGAATTAGGGTTATCAGGTGGCATGGTGGGTAAGGTGCTGGACTCTCACATGGGCGACCACAGTTCAAGTCCTGGACCTAGAAGCTTGTTTTCTCACGTTTTCTGTCTGTCTCTCTCTCTGTTTGTCCCTCATAAAGAGTCCTGGTAGCTTTCTCTCAATGTAGCAAGCAAAACTATTTCTCTATCAGCACATAAACTATGGGCACTTGCCCTATAGCAAATTTTTAAAATAATAATAATAAATAAAATTAAATAAATAATTCCAAAAACAAAGAATAAGAATTACTGCTGTTACATGAGTTCTCAAGGCACTACACTATGTGCTGTAAATGCAGAACGCCCGGTCTCATGATGAACACACAGTATAAGTCTCATGGCGCTCACCTTACATGACAAGTGTGAGAAGGCCACAATTTGCCCCAAGTCACACAGGCAAACCAAGGGCAGAGAGTACTTCCACTTGTGTCTCAACTGATTCAGGGATTCTTTACAGATTTTGTCTCCCCACTGACCAGGTCTGGTGTGTAGTCCCCATCCTCTGGCTACATGACACCTAAACTGAGGGTTCAGACACAGTGCCCACCCTCAGAAAGGCTGTCCTTGCTCTGATGATGGAGAGGGTCTGCTGGCTTTCCACCACTTTAGGGGCTGTGTAAGCAAGGAGGTCTAGAGAATGCAAATATGAGTGTTTTTAGTTCTGCTCAGTTCTACTTAACCTATGGTCTACCTTCTTTTCTCTTCTTTTCTTTTCTTTTCTTTTCTTTCTTTCATTTATTTATTTACTTATTTATTTAATTTGCCAAAGGGTGCAAGCACTCATCAGAGAGAGAAGAGGGAGAAAGCATAAACTCCCATGCCCTCATAAGGAATGGTCATGCTGCAATCTTTTCTCCATTTCTCTATCCTGTTGGGATGTGGGGCACACATGCACTTGTACTGTTACGTGTTTCAAGCTCCTGGTCAGGGACTCAAACCACACAATCTGCCATGTGGGATCCAGCTCCCTTAAACACCTAACTGTGGGCTGGCCCCTCTAGTCTACATTTTTAATAGCAAAAACAGTAAAACCCACCTTATTCAACCCTCAAACTCAGCGGGTCACACAGGGACCCTGGTGAGAAAAGCATTTGAGTGGGTTGAAGAAGATGTTTGAGCAAAGGAAAACTTAGAGATTGAAGCTTGACACTTCTTAATCAGAACAATATTCAAATCCAAAAAGTGGAGCAAAAATAAGCACTAACTTTGGGATAGAGTGGGAGAAGGAAACAATAAGATTAAAAAGGTTTTAGAAATACTAAGTAAGATAGAAGGAATGTAGGAGGTGATGAGGGTAATAGTGTGGTTGGCAGGGCGGAGTTTTGGTATAATTTTAAGTGTATATCTAGTAAGATTTAAACATGAGCTGTCAGAGGAGTCGTTTCTAGGTTAGGCTAAGGTATATAGCCTAACTCAGATCAGAGATTTATTACTGTCTCTTAACTCCTTGTAAAATATTACATAATTATGTTGACTCCCACAGCAATAAAAATTGACCTACTCTTTCCAATAACATGGAGGTTAATCTTGTCCAGCGTTATTCAACAATCTTGTAACATTCCCCTGAGGAATTGGGCTGCATGTTTTTGGTGAGATTAATGATTGAGTTGGTTCCTATATTAAATTTGTACAAAAATTGTATTTCTGAATCCAATGCTCCCAATCTGGTGATGAATTTGATTCTGATTCTCATCTTTACTCTCATAGGAATGGGCTTATTTTTCTTAACGGTAATAATAGGTCAGAATGGACAAAATGGTGAAGAATACAAACATCGCAAACAAAGAGAGAAAAAACGGTATTATCCGCTTCCTAGGACTCAAGCATGAATCAAAATATGAAAGAAGCATTGCTACTGTCCACCCTAACCTTTATAGGCCTCATTACTATTGTAATTATAGTTTTAAAACTTTGCATTGTTGGCAACAAATGCTCTGAAAATTGCCATTTGCTACAGAGTCATAGCTAGATGGACACATAGACATAAATAGGCAGGAATGCTGCTACATGAATATGTCCATGTGAGTCTCTGTGCGATATATGCAAACGTTATTATTTTAATCAAATTTTGATTCATTTAAATATGTCTAGGGCCAGCCCATGGAGTGGTCATTAAGTTGGCTGAATCCTGCATGGCCAACTATGTGGTTCAAGTTCTGGACCTGATGGCTTGAAAGACGTGGCAAGGGAACCAGTAGATGGCATAATGGTTACTTCACTGGACTCTCATGTAGTCAACTTCAGTTTGAGTCCCAGATCCAGTAGCTTGAAACACGCTGGGTGCGTGTGCATGCGTGCCCAAAATCCCAAGAGGAGAACAGAGGCGAAGGGATTGCGGTGTGGCCATCCCTCCTGGGGGGTGATTTCTCGCTTTCTGTCTTTCTGTCTGTCTCTCTGGTGAGCACATGCACCCTATAGCCAAAAATCTCTCTAAAAAAAAAAGGACATGCCAGGCGCTTGTGTGCATATGTGCCCAACATCCCTAAAGGAGAAATGGAAGAGAAGGGATTGCAGTGTGACCATTCCCCATGAGAGGTGCTTTCTCATTACCCCTCTTTCTCCTTCTCTCTCTCTGTCTCTTTCCAGTACGTATATGTGTCCTCTGGCAAATTATATGTGAAGATAGATGATAGTTATATAGAACGACAAATGATACAGATAGAGAGACTAGAATTTTCAAATACCCCATTACCTGGCTATTTGTGATCTTTAGATTTTTTGTGTGTGTGTGTAAAATTATCTTCTAAGTTACAAAATTGACTTATGTTGTTGCCATAATCAGAAAAGAAAATACTAATATATAGAGAAAGAGAGTGGAAAGAGTCATGGGTCACAGGTACGCCAATACCCTGCATATTCAGGGAGATCTTTGGGAGTGAACCTGAATCTTTTCAAATAGGTCAGATTTGCACAGTGTCCTGGGTTTTTTTTTTTTTTTTTTTTTTTTTAGAGGTTTTTGCTATAGGGCGCGTGCACTCGCCAGACAGACAGAGAGAGACAGAGAGATAGAAAGCGAGAAATCACCTCCCAGGGGGGATGGTCACGCCACAATCCCTTCTCCTCCATTCTCCTCTCGGGATCTTGGGCACGTACACACACGCGCCCGGCGTGAGTTCTAAGCCACCGGGTCCGGGACGCGAACCGCGGTCGACTACGTGGGAGTCCAGGGACATAGCCATTACGCTAACTGCTGGTTCCCACAGTGTCCTGTTTTATCACTGTGGCTCCATCTGTATCCCTCCATGCCCAGAGTAACCTTCATTGTCTTTTCATGTCTTCACATAGTAGTCAGCTCAGGTTTGGGGATAAGTCCATGTAGTTCAAGGCATTGGATCAATTTTAATGCTGCCCTATAGCTATTGGGTGACTGAAATATGTCCTGCATGTCCCAACGGTATCTATCCACGTTGTGCATAGAGTTATGAAATGTACTATCAAAGAGGTCCCTAGGAACCTCCGCTTAGATTTCTCTGTTGAGACCAGCAGAATATCTGAGGAAACAGGGTCACCAGTTTTAAGTCTTTCTACACTGATAACACAGAGGATAAGGAGAGCCACGAGTCTAGTCAGAACCTGGAGAAGATCTCAAAAGAGATATATTTTACAACCTTTGATCTCATCTACCGTAACTCATGTGGGTTAATAATACCATTCAACTAGTCCAGAATAAATTATGTTTTTTTCTTAATATTTCTAAGTAACGTTGGTCTATACTCAATTTATATTAGCAGTTTATACTAGATTTTTGCTATAGGACATGTGCTCGCTAGAGAGAGAAGAGACAGAGAGAGAGGGAAAATGAGAAATCACACCCTAGGGAGTATGGCCACTCTAAAATACCTTCTCCATTCTCCTCTTAAGATTCTGGGCACACAATATCTAGTGTATTTCTGAAGCTGCTGAGTCTGGGACTCTAACCATATAATTGGTCATGTGGGATCCAATCACTCCAACCACCACACCACCAGCTGGCCCTTCTGTTCTTACTTTTTAAAAAATATTCACATTTTTTCTTAGAGTTGTATTGATCATACGATTGCATCATGATTTTCAAGCTACCAGGTCTGGGGCTTGAACTGCAGAGGTAGCCATGTGGGATCCAGCACCTTAACCCCCACTTCACTTGCTGGCCCAACAGTTAATACTTTTAATTGTTTTAGATGAAGGTTGAAACATAAGGTTCTACACAATGCTACCTAGACTCTGCTTTTCTTCTTATTGTTTTAATTATTTGGTTGATAAACAATACAGTCTAAGATAATGAAAGGAACTATCACAAATTAGTGAATATCTTGTTCTATCCTTTCACAAAAGTTCCTGCATTTCCCACAATGCCATTTCTGAGCTTTTTTGCCCAATACGAAGACTCTCCTTTAATGACCCAGAAGCACCAGCTTTGGGCAGGCTAGCGTAAGATGCAGGTACAGAATGTTATGATCTACATGAAACATCTACAGGGATGCATAAATGACCCCAAATGTGAGACAGTTCAGAATCTGAAGAGTGTGTCTCATGCAAGCAGTGGTTATTGAGTTTGGTTGAGGATATGAGGTAAATCTGACCCAATTCCTGTTCTCTGTGGCACACATCTCTTATTCTTGACTTAAGAAGAGTTCAGTAACAAGGTGGCACTTGGGCTAGTGGGGATTAAGGAAGAGTTGAAGGAGAATCAGAAAGAAAAGACCATATTTGTAAAAGGAATATGGACAGAAATCTTTCCATCCTAGGAGATCGTTTTGCTGGGCATTCTTACACAACTACGCCGTTGGCAAACATTTTCTATAGAAGGTGAGATAGTAAATATTTTAGCTTCACGCTCTTTGTCGCAACTATGCAACTCTGATGTGTTCCAGTCAAACTTCATTTACAAAGAAAGGTGTCAGTTAGAGTTGGTCTGAGGGCTATAGTTTATCCTGACATAAATTATCACAGTTTGAAACAAGGATGTATGTTTAGATGGTGATGCCATTAACAGAGAAGAAAATAAAAAGAAAAGCAGGTTTCATAAAAAAAAAAAAGAAAGAAAGAAATAGGTTTGGCAGTAATAAATATTCAGTCTGGGGCCTGCAGGTGGCATAGTGGTTAAGGTACTGAACTCCCATATGGATCAAATCCCAGAACTTGTGTCTTGAAAATTATGCCAGACATACATGCTGTGTGCCCAAAATCCCAGGAGGAGAATGGAGGAGAAGGCATTGCGATCTGGCCATCCCCCCGGGAGTGTGTGTGTGGGGTGATTTCTCACTTCCCCTTTCACTGTCTCTCTCTTTTCCAGTGAGTGCACATGGCCTATGGCAAAAACCTTCCTTGAATATTTGATTTAATATCACAGATATTTTCTGAGCACTTCTAGGCACAATATTCTGCATCAGGGATGTAGAAATAGACAAAATATGAGCTCCACTCTCAAGCAACCTGCAGTCTATCATATAACTTGCTAAGATCAAATCATGGAGCATAGTCTTTTTCTTTTTTCTTTTTCTTTTTCCTAATTTGTCAGAGAGCACAGTTGAGCATGGCTACATCACAACCCCTTCTCATTATTTTCTTCTTTCAGGGTTTTAAGCACTAGTCCTGACTCATATAGCACCTTCAACAAAGAACAGTAGATTTGAGAGAAGCAACAAGACAAAGAAGAAAACCTCTCAAAAGTGAGAAACCGTAGAAAGGTTAACTTCAGAGAGACATCAACAGTGAGAAAGTTGCCCCCCTCTCCCTTCCACCTGCTGATGCCTGAGCTGACCAGGGTTCTCAGTAAAGGAAAGTTTACACCTTGTCTTTGGCCCGTCAAGTGGCAGGGGAGGAATAGGAAGATCTTTTGTCTGTGTAAATCTCTGTCCCACTTTTAGGCAAACAAGGAAACAGAGAGCTTTTCTCTGTATGCTAATTTTCTCTAGTTCAACCTTCATATTTGTGGAAGAAATGTTCTAGTTTCCTTCACTGTGAATGCTATCTTCCATGACAAAAGAGACTTCACAGATGTGGTTAAATGAAATGATATGGTGTTAGGGAGATTAGCTTGGATTATCCTGGTGAGTCTGCTAAAATCACAAGGGTCCTTTATAAGAGAGACTCAGGAAGGTCAGACAGAGGAGACAAGAAATCTAATGATAGAAGCAGAGGTTGGAGTGATGTGGCCACAAGCCAAGGAACACTAGAATAAAAGCAGCCTCTAAAAGCTGCAAGAGAAAAGAGCAGATCCTTCCCTGGGGGCCTTCAGAAGGAACCACCTGCCAACAACTGGATTTTTGTGCCATCAGTCTCATTGCAGACGTCTCACCTCTAGCAGGACGGGAGAATACATGTGTTGGTTTCAGCCATTAAAGTTGTGGTCATTTCTTGCCACCAGAAGCTAATACGAAAAGTAATACCAAACTAAATTATACTATGATCAAATTTCATCTATTTTCCGGAGCTTCATGAGAGCAGGAAGTCTTGTATCCCCAGCACTAAGTACCAACAAGACACCACATGTTCAATTATTATTTTTCTTGGAGGGTTTTTTTTGCTATAGGACACATGTGCTCGCCAGAGAAACAGAGATACAGAGAGATGGAAAGCAAGAAATCACCCTCTGGGGGGGTAGCCACGCCACAATCCCTTCTCCTTCTTTCTCCTCTGGATCTTGGGCACACATGCACACATGCCCAGCATGAGTTTAAGCCACAGGTCCGGGACTCAAACTGCGATTGACTACATGGGAGTTCAGCGACATAGCCATTACACCAACTGCTGGTCCCACCACATGTTGAATTAAAAAAAAAATAATGAGGCACCAAATCTGCCCAGCATCTCCAGGGAGAAATGATAAATGCTTAGAAATACTTTTGGAAATGATAAAAAGAACTATAATTAGCCACGTGTTTACACCCAAAAGATGAGAAAGCATTATGCAAATTTTAAGGTGAGTTTATTCACTGAGCTTAATTCTTCCACACATAACTTCTTTTCTCATATAGTCTTTTGTTATTTATGGAGGAAGTGCTCTAACTTCCGTTCTGCTTAATAAATATATTTTTCTCATCCACACTTCTGATCGCTCCTGTTATCTTTTGTGTGTTTGGTTGTTTGTTTGTGTTAGAGGTTTCTGCCATAGGGTGCATACACTTGACGGGTAGACAGAGTGTGAGAAACGGCCACGACACAACTCTGGATTTTGGCCATGCACGCACATGTGCCCGCATGAGTTTCAAAACACTGGGTTTGAAATTCAAACTGTGGTCAACCATGTGGAAGTACAGCACCCCAACCACCACACCACCCACTGGCCATGACACCTGCTGTTCTTGGAGCTGGGCGAAAGATTTACAGAATCAGTGAAAGATGGCTATGGAGAGGAGGCTGCTGACAGTTCCTACAAACCTTAAGTTCATGTCCACATCCTTCAGCATCATTAAGATAAGGTCGAGTGATTATCTCGCTTCTCTGTAAAACAAAACTTTTAGATTGATCCTCTACAATACTGCGCTTCTTTAAGCTTTTTCTAATTTGTGGGGTATAGGAGCAGGTCACTGGGCACTGGGAAACCGAACCCTATCTTCCCCATGGCCTCCAGGATTGTGGAATGCTGTATCCCAGCAGGACCACTGCAGCGGTGGGCCTACATCACCCAACCCTTAACAAATGTCTGCTCATCAGACTGTATAATGATTGCAAAGCCTCTTTTCCAGCAAGATAATGTTTTTGAAAATGTATTCACTCAAACTTCCTTAAGCAGTTTTAGTAAGAATTTGGCAAGACATTGTTTTCCCCAACTCCTTCCAGATAGTAAGAATGCAAACAAAATCATTCCTTGACTCATGAATAATTAATGCCATGGTTATTAGAACTGGGTGGTTTCTTTTAAATAAGTCATGGGATGCGGTACAATTATAATTGTTAAATGTTATATATGTGCATTGGGATTCCTAAGCAAAACAAAACAAAAAAAGATCCACTTCATATTAATATGCTTTATGATACAACTTCTCTGGATGTCTCATAGCAGAACATGGAGATTCCTTACAGTAAATGGACAATTTGGGGCAAGTTACTCCCACAAACAACAAATTGAAGCAATTAATTATTAGGAGGTTAAGAAAATCAAGTGATTTGGTTAACTAGACAAGACTTTTGCATTCATATTTTATGTGTACAAAAGGTTTCTATAAAAAATTGGCAACATTTAGACAAGTATAATCTTTTCAGGCACTTTCAGTCTATTTTTAAAAACATATTATTTTCATATCTAGACTTATCAATACCTATACACATGCACATATTTTCTGTGTAATAAACAACCAGAAAGATAGAATAGAAAAAACTGTTTTTCTTTTCTTTTATAGTTTTGCTATAGGGAACAAGAACTCCCTGAAGACAGAGACAGAGAGAAAGAGAGAGAGGGAAAGTGTGAAAGAAAGCACCCCCAGGGGAATGGCCACACCTCAATCTCCCCTCCTCCATTATCCTCTTGGAATTTTAGTCATGCAAGCACGCATGCCCAGTGTGATTTTCAAGTCACTGTGTCCAGGACTCAAACAGAGTAGTTGGCCACGTGAGATTCAGCCATTAGAAGAGCTATTGGATAAAGCAGACTTTTTGCATTTTATACAATAAAGGAGGCATCTTTTTTTTTGTTTGTTTTGGTTTTTTTTTTTAGAGGTTTTCGCTACAGGGCGTGTGCCCTCGCCAGAAAGACAGAGAGACAGAGAGATAGAAAGCAAGAAATCACCTCCCGGGGGGATGGCCACGCCGCAATCCCTTCTCCTCCATTCTCCTCTCGGGATCTTGGGCACACACGCACACGTGCCCGGCGTGAGTTTTTAAGCCACCAGGTCCGGGACTTGAACCGCGGTCAACTACATGGGAGTCCAGCAACATAGCCATTACGCTAACTGCTGGTTCCAGGAGGCATCTTTTACGTAAGTACGATTTAAGTTGAACTCCTTATGACATTTCATTATAACTAGATAAACTTGGCCAATCTGGGACAAACTGAATACATTCACCAATCTGTAAACATTTATCCATTCATTCAGGCTTTATTAATAACGCATGGGGTCAGACAGGTGGCGCAGTGGCAACGCGACACTCCACAATGCTAGATGCACTTGAGAAGGTCCCAGCTTCACATCCGGAGGCCTCCCTGCTTGCAAGTATGATCTGGGCTGACTGCAGAGGCAAGGAAAGGATCGCTGTGTGCGGATTCTGTTGGAGGCTCCCATATCTCTTTCTGTCTCTTCATGTCTCTTTCTCAGAAGAAATAAACAAGTAAACTTAAAAAAATAAATAAAACCGATATAGTAGTGGCACTGAGTGCTGAATCCCTGTTTGTTTTTGCAATGTTTTCACATCTGCTGCTGCAAACAAAATCTAGAACTATACCTTCCTTTTAACTCATTTCTGACTTATTTTTCTTTTATCGCTGGATGGGATGCTATATGTTTACACCAGACATAGTTATAGTTCTGCACTGAAGAAAAGCAATATCCCGCCCAGTATATTGTGGCCGGACCTGTCAATTAGAGAGAGCAAGGGTCCAGGTGGCTGGTTGACTGGCTATTTTACGTTAGATCCCTTGGGAGTGTAGTACCTGGAATTAACATAGGCCAGATGTTTAGAGTCATGGTTTACCAAAATCATTTCTATCATTGCGCACTATATGTAATCAAATTCTGGGAAAATTATATGGACTGGACAAATTTACAAGAGATGGACATAAAACCAGAGTATCGATTCATTTCCCTAGTTTGGCATACTGGGCAGGGTGAGTGTCACTGACCAGCTAGTGCCTCAAGGAAACTGAGTTAGAGACAAAAGGTTGCTTGGTGAGCTTACTCCTAGTATAATGGAAGTGAAGACTTCTTAAAAAGTATTCTACCAGGCTAAACTAGTTGTTTCAAATAACATTTTCTTTTCTTTTTTAAGAATTATTCATTTATTTAATTCCATTAGTTGTTATTATTATTTTTTAATTGGAGTAGCAAGAGATACAAAGAGAGAGAAAGGGAAAGTGAGAAAGCAAGCCATCAGGTCCAGGACTCGAACCCTAGCTGGCCATGTGGGAGCCCAGTGACTTAACCACCATGCCACCCACCTGTTCCTCAAATCATATTTTCAACTAGCTTTATTGACAAATAATTTATATACTATACAATTTCTCCTTTTGACGTGTACACTTTGGTGTTTTTAGTTTATCCACATGGTCAAGCAATCATCACTGTGATCTAATTTTGGAGTAGTTTCATTAGCCCAAAAAGAAAACCCATACCCATCAGCAGTCACATTCCACTTGCTTCTCCCCTGTACCCCACAAGCGCTACAGCCCTTGGCAACAACACTAATCTATTTCATGTCTCCATACATCTCTGTATTTTGGACGTTTTATATCAATGAAATCCTATAGTATGTGGTCTTCATGAGTGGCTTCTTTTACTTAGCATAATGATTTCAAGATTCCTCTATGCTTAAACACCTATCAATACTCGGTTGTTTTTTATTTCTGAATAAAATTCCATCTTATGGCCATACTGTAACACACGGTATCTGTCCCTCAGTTGGTGACTCTTTGGGATATTCACACTGAACAAGCTGAACAAGTTGCTGTGAGCATTTGTGCACGATGCTCATGTAACATATCCTATCATTTCTCTTCAATACACACTTAAGATGGAACTGCTGGGTCACATGGTGATTCTGTTTCATCTGTGAAACCTGCCAGACTGTTTTCCAAAGCAGCTGCACCATTTTTCTTTTCTAAAAATAATTAACTAATTCATCATTTTAATTGCCAGTGGGCATGTGTGTTTGCAAGAGAGACGGAGAGAGGGAGAAAGCACCCCTCAATGGGGCATATTCATACCACAGTCCCCTCTCTTCCATATTTCCATCCTGTTGGGATTTGGGGCATGTGCACACATATACCTGGTATGTTTTTCTAGCCACTGAGGCCAGGATTCAAACCAAGGTCAGGAGTTAACCACTGGGCTACAGGGCTGACCTGGCTGTACCATTCTTCATGCCCATCAGTAATGTACGAATGTCCCAATTTCTCCACATCCTCAATAGCCCTTGTTACTTTCTGGGTTTTGATAGGAGACATCTTAATGGGTATAAGGTGCTACCTCATCGTGATTTTGATTTACATTTCCCTTGGAGTTCATCATGTTGAACAACTTTGCATGTGCTTCTTAGCCATTTGTATATCTTCTATAGAGAAATGTCTATTCAGATCGTTAGTTTATTTTTTAATTGGAGTATGTATCAGCATTTCATTCTTTTTATAGCCAAATAATATTATATCGTGTTGATAAACCACATTTTATATATCCATTCATTGGTTGACATCCTGAATAGAAAATGGCAGTGAAAGGGCAAATTTGTTCTTGACTTGAGCTGGCTATTTAGTATTAAAGAGAGAAAGAGGGATTAGAAGAAGAAGGAAGATTGAGAAAGGAAGAAAGAGAGGAAGGAGAGAAGGAAAAGAGAAAAGAAGGAGGGGGAAATTAGCAGAAGCCTGACTCACAAGCTTGCCATTTCCTGCCAGAAGCCCACATGCACTAAGGTAACATCAAAATGGGCCTTATTGGGAGGGACCAGCAGTTAGCGTAATGGCTATGTCGCTGGACTCCCATGTAGTCAACCGTGGTTCTAGTCCCAGACCCGGTGACTTAAACTCACGCTGGGCGCGTGTGCGTGCGTGCCCAAGATCCTGAGAGGAGAATGGAGGAGAAGGGATTGCGGCGTGGCCATCCCCTCTGGGGGGGTGATTTCTCGCTTTCTATCTCTCTGTCTCTCCCTGTCTGTCTGGCGAGCGCACACGCCCTATAGCAAAAAACCTCTCCAAAAAAAAAAAAAAAAAAAAAAATGGGCCTTATTGGGAGTCTTCGGTATTTCTCTATTGAGTGCCTGTGAAAGACATGGGTAAGGTAAGCCTTTAGTCTCTCTTTTATATCCCTTACCCATAGAGGCTCCATTTTGATTGAAGAAACACAATATCTAGCCGAGAAAAATCAAACCAAGCCCATTTCTTGGTGCTAGGTACTGGCTGTCACAGCTTTCCTGAGTTATCCAACGTTTGAATTCTGCCCAATTCTTCGGAATTGGATAGTCGGTTCTGAAAACTATTTTTCTGTCCATTGTAATAAAAAACGTAAGTTCCCTTTTACAGCAAGATTTTTTTCTTTCTGTTTTTTGTGTGGTTTGTAAAGACATGCATTTGGGAGAGATGGCAGCCATTTTGTAACCATGCAATGATAAAGTCTATTTAAAGCCCAGTACTGGGTAGAATGCAGGGATATCAAAGAAACAGAATTTATGGTCCCTGAGCCCAAAAAGCCTATAATTCAGTGTCAAGACAAGCACACATGAATTAACTTGAGAACAATTATATCGCAACATACAGTAATATTTGTTGCCAAATAATGTGCAACTGATGGCAGGCCTCCAGGATCCACCACTGGTAATTCCATCCTGCCAATATTTCTTGCCAATCCAGCTAAACCGATGAAGTTTTCAGGAAAGACGTGACATTTAGGGAAGAGTCTAGTCCCACATACAAAAGTATTTAAAAATACTTTGCTGCCCTTATTCAAACACCACCAACGACATTCATTTGGAAAGGAAACACAACATCAAGAAAAGCATTGGACTAGACATCGGGTCTTAGCCTTGGTAAAGCTATATAATAGCCGTGGGACATTGTAAAGGTCATTTAAATGTCTAGGATATTGGTTCCTTAATTTGTGAATCATGGATAATGATTCATTCAACGAATATTTGCTAAGCACTTAATAAGTGTTGAGACAATGCCTTATGCTGCAGAGATACAGCAGTGAACATGGGAACAAGGTCCCTGGTCTCACAGAAGTTAGACATATACAATAAAAAAACACATATATAAAAGTGTTGCAATAAATCCAACAGAGAAACATGAAGCAGGATAAGGAGGTAGAAGCGATAGCAGGTAAGCAGGGAGGGAAGTTGTTAATATAGAGAGTGGTCAAGAAAGTCTCTTTGATAAGAGGCTTTCATTTCCTTCCCCATTTGGTGGTGGTGGTGGTGGTGGTGTGTGTGTGTGTGTGTGTGTGTTTACACATGCACTGGACTGTTTCCAAGAGAGAGAAAGGAGAAAGTTGAATGACACCCTATACTTAATTGGTATGAGTTTTGCATTGCTTTATTTCCCATGAAACTGTGTACTGCTGGAGTAGCAGAAATTTTAGAACACCTGTATGCTGAAGAGGGCCTTTAATTATGAGAAGACTTCCCTTAGGGATCTCTTCAGTGTCAATTGGACCAACAGCAACTTCAAATCTTCTATTTCCTTTTTCATGACCATAATCCTATATGTTCTTTTATTGGCCTTTTCAGAACTTAAGAGTATTTTTTGACAGTACTCATTTGTTATTGTTTCCTCTTAAATGACTTTCTTGTGAATTTGTGAGTTGAAATAACTTCCCAGCAGTCTGAGAAATCAAGCAGAAGAGAAGGATGGATAAAATGTGGTAGAAACTGTGGGATAAGTAGAAAACGTGGTCTCAATAGGCAGAACCATCACCTTCTAAAGACATCTACACCCTCGTCCTTGGGGCTTAGGAATATATTTTCTTACATGGCAAAAGGGACTTTGAAGAGTGTTCTGAATTATCCAGGTGAACCCAATATAAGTACAAGAGTCCTCCTAAGAAAGATGCAGGAGAGTCAGAGACAGGGGAGATGGGAGCGATGAGGTCACTAGCCAAGGAATGCAGGCAGCCTCTAGAAGCAAAAGTCAAGGAAGGAACAGGTTCTCACTTGCACCTTCCAGAGGAATGCACAATCCTGGCTAGCTCTTTGATTTTAACCCTACAATCTAATTTTCAGACTTCTGGACTATAAGGAAATAAATTTGTGTTGTATTAAGTTTGTGGAAATTTGTTATAGCAGCCATAGGAAACTGATAGAGTGATAAAGTAAAATCAGCCATGAACTAGAGATCTCTGAAACTCCCAAACCAACTACACAGATACTCAT
Source organism: Tupaia tana (assembly GCA_026018925.1). Classification (NCBI taxonomy): domain Eukaryota; kingdom Metazoa; phylum Chordata; class Mammalia; order Scandentia; family Tupaiidae; genus Tupaia; species Tupaia tana. The sequence goes on from JAKSZU010000017.1 coordinate 17,197,396, forward strand.
TAACAACCTCAGGAAAATCACCCTACCTCAGTCTCCTTTCCTGTGAAGTGAAATTACACCTACCTCACAATGTTATAATAGGTAAAAATTATTCATGTGAGCACTTTGTGAAGTGTTCCGTGCTACCTACATGGTGCATTTAAGACTTTGGCTTAGGGCCAGCCAGTGGCATGATAATCAAGGTACCTGGATCCCACATGGTTGATTGCATGGTTTGAGTTCCAAACCTGGCAGCCAGGCTCAGGTGCATGGACACCCAAAAGTCCAAGAGGAGAATGGAGTAGGAGGGATTGTGGCATGGCCATCCCCCCTGAAGGGGTGCTTTCCCCTTTCTCCCTCTCCTGGCAAATGTGAATGCCCTATAGCAGATTTTAAAAACAAAACAAAACAAAAATTATTAACTTAAAGTTTCCTTAAAGACAGAGAGCACTGGAATAAAGACTTCTGCCTTTAGCACTCTGATAGCCTATTACATCATAACCACTCCTGCAATAAAGATATTGTTTCAGAAGTGGCCTTGTTCAGGCAAGGCCACCCCCAGCCTTCCCTTGTCATCAACCAAAATCAACATGGCTAATTGCAGCATTCTTTGCAAGAGCCAGGAGAGCCTTGGAATCCTCTTACCCCATCTTCTGGAAGTAGTTACCAATCAACTAATGCTGGCAGGAAAGAAAAAACTTACTTAAAACCCCTGACCTGGGACCAGCAGATGGTGTATTGGGTATGTCGCTGGACTCCCATGTAGGTGACTGCGGTTCAAGTCTCGGCCCCAGTGGCTTAAAACTCATGCCAGGTATGTGTTCCTACGTGCCCAAGATCCAGAGAGGAGAATGGAGAAGGGATTGCTATGTGGCCATCCCCCCTGGGGGTGATTTCCCGCTTTCTGTTTCTTTGTCTCTCCCGCGAGGGCAAGTGCCCTATAGCAAAAATCCCCCCCAAACACACACACACACACACACACACACACACACACATGCCCCAAAACCAGCCTAGTAGCTTTGAAGGTTTGGTCTGTTGGCAGTAGTATGGCATCCCCGGGAGCTAGTTAGAAATGTAGATCCTCAGGCCCCATCCCCCACGGACTGACTCACAGCATTTTAACAAGAACCCCAGGTGACCTGTCCAGAGGGTGTTTGGGATTGGTTTGAATCCAGTTGGCCATTACCACTGCCCGACTTCAAGCACAGTCAATCATCTAAGCCTCAGTTTCCTCATCCACAACGTGAGCAATAGCACCCACCGCGAAGAGCGTAGTGACAGCGAGGCCACTCACAAGGCATTCGGCACGGCACCTGCCCACAAATACTCGGTTAATAATAGTCTTTCCCTGTAGCACTTTGCACCACCACAGCTGTTAGCCATACTATACCCATTCATAGTGCTGGAGCTGCAGAGCTGGGACGATATCCAAAGGCGTCCACGCCCCCCGAGAAGGGGGAAGAGAAGGGAAGGGGGAAGGACAGGGACACTATCCGCCACGCCATCTGCAAGTGCCCAGGACACCGTACATTTGGCAACGCACATTAAACGTAGGGGGAGCGCCCCATATTCCGATCTTCACGGCACGTGGCTTTATTAGAAACGGCTCCAGTCTAGACTCAGCCACGCATTCGGGCGACCGGCGGGATGGAGCAAGGGCCATAATGCCCGCTGAGTGGCTCTGGGCCCCCAGCTCTGTTCCTTCATCACCTGCTTAACTTTCCGTCCGCCACTGGTCTCCCGGCGGCAGAACCACAACCTGCGGGTCCCTGCCCAGCTTCCCACACTGTCGCGCAGCAGCCGCCGCTGCAACCCTTTCCCCCGGGACTGGGCCGGCGGGGGAGGGGGTTCGGAGGGGGCGGAGCTCGGCGAGCTGGAGCCGCTGCCGGGGCTGCCGCCGGTGCCGCCGTCGCTACCGCCACTGCCGCCACTGCAGCCGCCGCCCCTGCGAAGCTGCCACCCCTTGCTCGGCTGCTCAGGCCGGGCAGCGCGGACCAGATGGGCGCACCCAGGGCCTGACGGATGAACAGTCGGGCACGTGAACTCCCACCCCCAAATTGGCTCTGCGCCCAGTGGCGACCGCGGCGGCTGCAGCCCCAAGGTGGGGGCTGCCCCCGCGGTCTCCTCCCGGCTCCTGCGCGTCGCCTCTGTTCTTTGCATAGTAATTTCAGTTCCTGAACGCACCGGAGCTCACTCTGGGACTGGACTGGAAAAGGACCGCAGCTCGCGGGCCCGCCAGAGCCACCGGTGTGGCGCCGAGAACCAGCGCCCGGGATATGCGACGGGAAGCCCCTGCCACAGCGCTGGCATTGGCCCCGCCGCTCCTGACAGAGCCGGGCGAGAGCAGGTAGGCGACCAGCAGCCGCGGAGGAGACGCCCCCCGCGCCACCTCCGCCCAGCGGCCAGCCCCGGGGGACGCGAGCACTGCGGTGCTCGGTGCCAGTGGGAGGGATTCGGTTCCACCTTCTGCTCGGGGATCCTTTGCCTGTTGCTCTTGTCCCGATCCCATCCGGCGCTCCTGGAGGGGTTCCCTTCCTCGCAGGTGAAGAATTTCTCTGCAAGGTCATTGCTCTCTTAAGCTCTGGTTTTGAAGGTAAACGGGAAAAGACGCCTGCGTTCTCGGGCTGGGAGATTTATAATCAATCGGGTCTGCACACTCTGCGTATACCCGAATAGGTGTGTGTGCGTGTGCGTGTGCGTGTGTGTGTGTGTGTGTTTGGCATTTTTCATATTTCCCTAAGCTTATTTCCTTTAAGGTCAAAATATTATAATTCTACATATGCATATGCATTTATGTGATGTGCACACACACACAAACATGTACGTGTATACAGTTTGTCTTAGGGTAGGTGGAGAGAGAAAAAGAAGGCAGGGCAGAGGTTGATTAAGGGAAATCATTGTCAAGACCTGTTTGTACCTAGAGGTGAACTTTGGAACCACATTAAATCAGAGGTAATAAACGGTGCTTTCGAATGGATTTTAGAAAAAGGTCTGAAGAACACTGTCACCCAATACACACAGCGGATTCTCATGCCATCCAGGCAAATGGAAAAGATGTAGGCAAAATTTCAGACGCAACAATGGACAAGGAAGGAGGGAAAAGAAGAAGGGATACTTACCCTGGAAAGTGAATTTTGGGTAGGGGAAAAGCAGCAGCTCTGGATCAGGTTTAAAGAGTCCCCTGCAGGGACCTTAGGAGAAATCACTGTTTGGGGTGTAGACAGTTCAAGGTTAAGAGGATGTGATTGTCCAGGAAGCCGAGCAGAGGAGGTGGGAGAGAGGCCCGGGCTTGGAGGGGGAGGGGAATAACAGCTCTGAGTGGTCACCCAAGAAGCTACCACCTTTATTAAAGGTATCTTCTTTCTCTTGTTAAAGCCCTACTTGGCTATACCCCACCTAAATATTTTTCACAACATATTTGTTGAAGATCCATCGGTCCATGTTTTCATTTTATTTTTGCAAGGAAATCTGGGTCATGGTAGGACAAGAAACTGAAGTGTTTACAACACCAGCAAGATTTGGAGAGAGAGTTGATTAAGGCTTAGCTTCATGAAATATTTACACTTCTCTTGCGTGGGCTTTTGTTTACTCTTGTTGGTGCTGTTGCAGATTCTACTTTGATAATGCTTCGAGTGTACTTCTCCAGAATGTGCTTATTTTCCAGTTATAAACTATTCTTGCGTTTCCATTGTGTTCACCATGGGCCTGCCCAGGGTAACAATTGTGGGGATAAAGACACATGAGTCACAGCACAAAGAAGAAGATCTTCTCTGTTTCTACCTACCAAAGGCAGGAGTTTGCATTAGAGAATAGAAATAGAAGCACAGAGAACATTTTTTTTTAAGTTTTTTTGTGTGCTTTTCGTGAGCAGAATAGGTTGTTGATTTATAAACAGAAAAAGAAGTAGTCATTGCTATCGCAAGTCTAGATGTTGTATCGCTGGTCTGTATTTTGGAAACAGCAGAGGAACTCAGGCAAGCCTTCGCCTAATCACTAACTAGAGTTTGATGAAAATGCTTAGGGTAAAATTGCAAGTGCACTGGCCTCCTACGGGAAGTGGAAGACTGAAGCATTTATGTGAATCAGATCTGTCTTAATTGGAGGAGAGGGTGGGTCCCAGTAAGCTGTTTTGAAATGTGTCTTAATTGCCTCAAAAGACTTGCCCAATACACTCAATTACATTTTCTTGATTATGTCTCAAATATATTTAAAGGAATATTTTTAGAGACAGCAATCTTTCACTGTTTGGGTCTCCAGTCACAAAATCTGCAGCCTAGAGGGAAGCACTAAAATATCGGTCATGGAATCACAAAATCATAAATTATTGGCCTCAGAGAATGAGGACACGCGATCCCAGTCCCAGCTCACATCCCGGCTCTCTTAGGAGCGGCTGCTTCCTTCCGCCCTGTATGTATTCATTCATTCACTTGTTCATTCATAAGTTTATCTCGAACTATTTCATCTGCTGTTCCTGAGCTAGACAATGTCCTCTGCTGTGGACTAGAAGAATGAGCAAGACACATTTGCAGCCTGTAAAACTTGGCAGGGAGATGACAGTGACAGCTCATCAAGGGCTTTGACAAGCTGCCACGGAAGCCCAACTATAAAGGTGGCAAGACCAGGGAAGTGTCCCACGGGCCTGAAGGATGAGAGGAACGAGCCTCTAGAGGAGAAAAAAGGGCACTCCTGGTATAGGAACCAAATGAGCACAGGCCCAAGAGAAGTAGGTCTAGGTGGTTAAAAAAAAAAAAAAAATAGTAAGAGGGGTTCTGCTGGTGGCATGGTGGTTAAGGTGCTGGACTCCCACATGGCCAACCATGGTTTGAATCCCATACCTGGTAACTTGCTTTCTTGCTTTCTCTCTCTCTCTCTCTCTCTCTCTCTCTCACACACACACACACACACACACACACACACACACATACACACAGGTCAAATTAAAAAGATAATAATAAAATTAAATAAATAATTTTAAAAACAGTATGAGGACACAAAAATGAGGATGGAAAAATGAGGATGGTGAGGGAAGCGGACTGCATCCACAAACTGAAGACTAGAGTGCTGCTAACTCACCTGGTCAGTGAACCATCTGATCTGGATAGGCTAGGTAGATGCATTCCAACGGAGGTGCATGGTGTTCAGATTACCCAAACATATATGCTTTAGGCATCTAAAAATAATTTTTACCTTAATTTATGATCATTGGGTTTTTATTATTTTTTGTTTTGGGTTTTTTTTTTGGGGGGGGGGTCATTTATTTGTTTGTTTTGGGTATAGGTTGTGTGCACTTGCCAGAGAGCGCATGTGTGGGAGAGAGAGAGAGAGAGAGAGAGAGAGAGAGAGTGAGAAAGCCCCCAGGAGGGATGGCATGCAGCAATCTCTTCCCCATTTTCCTCTCAGGATTTTGGGCATGCACGCATACTTGCTCAGCATGCAAAGTCTAGGACTTGGAGAACCTCACAATGGGCCATGTGGGATCAGTCACGTTGACCACCATGCCACTCACTGGCCCACCATACCTGCTTAAAGGGGACATGAGTCATCGAGAAAGTCATAATTCTTTCTGCCTCAATTTTTTTTTTTTGAGAGGTTTTTGCTATAGGGCGTGTGCACTCGCCAGACAGACAGAGAGAGACATAGAGACAGAAAGCGAGAAATCACCCCCCAGGGGGGATGGCCACACCGCAACCCCTTCTCCATTCTCCTCTTGGGATCTTGGGTACACACGCACACGCGCCCGGCGTGAGTTTAAGCCACCGGGTCTGGGACTCGAACCGCGGCCGACTACATGGGAGTCCAGCGACATAGCCATTACGCTAATGGCTGGTCCCCTCTGCCTCAATTCTTTATCCATGAAATGTTTACCACCTTCTTTGCATATTGTGAAAGTAAAAGAGAGAATGAGGGCATGGAGATGTCAATTTGATGGAAGTGAGGTAGAGAATTACAGAGAACCTTGTTTTTATGACAACAGTGTTCAGGGCAGAAGGATGGAAAATACTATATGTTCCAAACAGTGAGTTGCCCCAGATGACTCCAAGAGGCAAACATGTGAGAGGACGAAAAAGCTGAGAGAAATAGTTTCAGCAATCCCATAGTGATTAATAAATGCCCTTCTAGAATTGTACTTTTCAAACCACAGGTCCCAACCCAATGAGAAGTCGATTTAGTGAATCTGATCAACATTTTTTTAAAAGTGTGTTTATCTCTTCTATGAGTGTGAGAGCGAGATAAGGAGACAGACAGCATCCCCAAAGGGTCTCTACTCCTAGCCTCAGCCAGCCCCGGGCCATAGCTCAAGGAGATCTTTGGACATGAACCTAAACTTTCCCATGTGAGTCAGCCTTGAACAGTGTTGGTTTTATCGCTGAGACCCCATCTGGCCCAGCGTTTTTATTTTTAAAAAGTAAAATTGAATAGAAGGGGAAGTATTGTTCATGGAACTTTTAAATAAGATGCATGTTCATTTGCATAGGCATATTGAAGTGTGACGTAAATCGTATCTCGTACTAGGCATCAAGTTCTAAAAAGTGCAAAAGCTCCTATTTCAGGTGAAACAGAGAAGAGATACTCGCAGTTTGCAAGGTTCCAAGAGTCCATTGAAAGAGCGATGGGCCAGCCCCATGGCCTAGTGATTAAGGAAGCCAGATCCCACATGGTCAACCAGGCAGGCCCAGGACTCAGCGGCGTGTAAAACACGCCAAGTGCATGTACACGGTGTCCTAGACCATGACAGGATAGAGAAATGGAGGAGAAGGGATTGCAGCATGACCATGCCCCATTGGGTGATGCTTTCTCCCTCCCTCTCTCTGTTTCTCTCTGGTGAGGACATGCACCCTCTGGCAAAATAAAAAACAAACAAAAGCAACAAAAGAGATATAATATACAGAACAAGTACTTAGGCAGTATCCTGAATAGCAGAAAGACCTGATTGAGGAAGGTAAGATTTGTGACTTCTCAAATATTTGGCTGTAAAGTCAGAGAACAAGAGACTTGGGGACTGAATAAGTCTGGAAAGGCTTCAAGGAGGAGGTGGAACTTGAGCTAGTTTATGAAAGATGTATGGGTCCATTTGGGTAGGGAGGATGGGGTGATGATATTATAGAAGGAGAAGCAAAGAATGAGGTGGGATAATGAAAGGTATATTTCAGAATCATCTAGAAAAGGAAAAATGCGTATTAAGTTGGAGGGAGGAAATTGCAGTGGAACTTCTGTTTAAACTGAAATATCACTCAAATAGCTAATTTTTAAAGGAAACTTTATTGTGTATTTACAAGATGTTATGAGATAAATATCCATGGTAAAGTGGCTACTGCAGGGAAATGAATGAATGTATATTCCTCATCTCACAAGTACCCATTATCCTCCTTTTGTCAAGAGCAGTTATCTATTGGGTTGTCGGGAAAGTCATGTCACATTTTTTAATAGAAAAACACAGAAAAAAATACGTCATGACTTTTCCAACAACCCAATACTCTAACATAAATCCTAAATACGGTTCACTATTAGGAAGGAGTCTGTTGTAGATTAGATCTTTAGACTTGTTTATCCTCCACATCTGATACTTCGTATCCTCTGACCTTCCACTCCCTCCCCACACTCCCTTCCGGTGACCAGTTTTATTCTCTTTCTTCATAAATTTGATCTTTGTTTTTTGAGTTGCTAATTATTTTATATCTAAGATTTCTTTTCCTACAAGTGCTACTTGAAGACATCTAGCTGGAATGGCCCTCACATCATAAATCTATCACTTCCTGCCAGCTTTGTATTTCTCATGCAGTAATTTACTTGCTGGGCCTTGATTCGATTGAATTTGATGGTTGAACTGCTGAAATTATGCGATGCACTACTGCATTTCTAGTTCATTTCTCAGAGCACAACTCTAACTGTAGGCATAGAAACCCAGGGTGGTCGTGTGATTATGGTAAATTCGGCAAACCCATCTCTTCAACAAGCCTCCTTTCCTGAGTGCCTCAGAGACACTAGATACTCCACTTTCTGTGAGGCCCTGACAGCCCTGGGAAGGTGAAGCAGATGGACCAGATCTCGTGATAGCCATGAACTCTGACGGAAGGTCAGCGTCCGCCATCTTTCTTTATTTCAGTTGCTCTATGGCTTGTCCATCATCTTAATTAAACATTTGAACATGTTTGTATGCACTTCTAGAAATTAACATCATTATGTGTTGCTGCAGCCTATCGTTAGTTTGAGGAAATAAAGTCAGAGAAGAAAGTTTTTACTTGTGTTTCTGAGCACCTACTTAGAGGGCTTCTTTCACTCTTAATGTCTTTCCTCTGGAATAAAAGAACATTGTGATATCGCTACCCTACTGAGTAAAGCTATACCTTTCACCGGAAGTCCACGGCCAATTTAAACAAAATCATCTGCTTGAATTAGTTGATTTGGAGTGCAGTCAGATATGGAAATTTGCTTTATTTAAAAAAATAAAATAATACATACAGATATCCTAGATTCATCTCTCGTCTACTTTTTTCGCCTTGGCATTTTGAACGGTGATAAACTAACTTTTACCTAGGAGTCACATCTGGAATAGCAAAAACACTTAGAAGCAGCATTTGACTTGAAAAGACATTTATTGAATTTTTTGGAGAAAATATGCATGCGCTCCCAATTGAATTTATGTGCTGTCTTGAATGCCAGTGAGAAAAATTTTCACAGCTTTTTAACTGGGCATATTGGAGTTAGCAACACGGTAACAGCTGTCTAATTTTTCATGTCTGTAATTAGATTGTCAGCTTTATTTTGAAACTGGCAGCGTAATTTGGGGCCTAAATTATTATGATGAGGCAGTAATAACTGATCGTTGGCTGGAAGGTGAAATGCCATGACCTGTTGAAGATTCTGAATCGGAATATGAAACCAGAGGTAGGATTTAGAAATCTGTATTTTTATATAAGTCTCCAAAGTTTTCTGATAGCTAGATTTGAGCACCATTGCTTTGTCCAGACCTTTATTTTCATGGAAATAACACGGTTACAGATGAGTCTCAGGAAAGTTAATAGCTTGTCCTACATCATCATTAATTAGAGCTGGGGCTAAAATCCAAAACTCTTCTAGTTCTCCACTGATTTTTTCAGCTGAAGAGTGGAAGAAGGGACCTGAAGACAAGGAGAGTCCCACAGGTGGTGGGGGAAGGGGAGACGAATTACTTATGCACCCTTTCCTTGCGAATGAGAGTCAATGCTCTAAGCCTTTCTAAGTGACAATGCAGGAATCTGGATCTCTGTCCCGGAGGACTGATATGGCAGAAACATTGTGGGGATCAGCTGGGTGGACTGAAGCAAGATGGTTTCTTGACCTTACACACCAGGTGCAATTTACAAATTGTAATTCTTGGATCTGAAGCAGAATATATACTTAAGCCACGGCTAGGAAGATTAGGAGTCAAAGCCTGCAACACTAGCAGAACCAAGAGAACTCTGAAAAAAAATCACCAAATAGGCTGGTGGATAAAATATGATGACGGCGTCTTCACAGACCTCAGCCTTGTTGCAGAGATCACCAGAACTCTTTTTAAAAAGCACATTTGCATCTACTGGTTTTTTGGAAGAAGTTGCAAAGGATCTTGTGTTTTTTTTAAGGATGAGTTACTGATAGCCCATCAAAATGGGATGTCTGTTTAAATGCGTCATGACTTTTCCGACAACCTAATGGTTTATGAGGCGTAATCCGATGTTTTGTGTTGATGGAGTCTTAATTTTTTTTTTTTTTTTTTTTTTTTTTATCGATGTCTAAATAGAATATCGATGTCTAAATAGCCCAAAATTAAAATAATTATACTGTCTTTATGGGAGACTCTTCTCCTTCTTTGTAATGTATGACTGCAGTAAAATGAAATCCTGGAGGAAGTGAAGTGTTTGTATTCACGATATTTTCTGAATAATCAGAACATCTTTGTTCCAGTTCTTGTTGACAGTTTTCTAAAATATAATAGCCTGTGCCTCTGTGTCTGCCTTGGTAAGTACGATATGCCAGATACTCTCAGGATTCAGAATTTTGCATCACTTCCGGGTTTTTATTCTGAATTATGGCTGTGTAGGACAGAGATGCTGAACATAAGAAGCTTTTTCATCCTTTCTATTCTGTGATATGGACATACTTTTTCATGATATACATTTTCAAAAAAAAAGGCTGTTCAAAAAATGCAAACATTTTAGAGCAACATTTGGTTGTTCCAAGAAGGACATTTGGTTCCTTATGGGCTCTGCTTTGTTAGAGTTTGGTCTTTGCCTTAGCCATCCAATCATTTTGAACTACTCCCTTCTTTCTCGTCAAATTAGTTTCCCAGTCCACTCAAGCCATGGCTTAAAGCTTCATTATTTCAGCACACGCTCTGTGGCTCTTAAGACCTGTTTCTAACTTTCGTTTCATACCGGGCATGAATTTTTTATTTCTACTTTGCAGTAAGCATGCCATTGTTTGAATTCTTCAATAAATTATTTCCCCTTGAAAAATGAAGGTAAAAACGAAGCAACTAGAAATGTGGTTGCTAATAAGGATTGTAATCAGAGCTAAGGTTAGTAAATGAGTATATACATTTCCCCCTGCATCTTTGAATGAGTAAAAATTGCTTATGACAAATAGGTGGGAAGGCGTGTTCTTATGTTCATGTCAGATATCTTCTGAAAGCGGTCGAGAGCAGAAATCTGTCAATGTCAAGGTCAGGGACTGAGCTCTGATGAAGTGAGTGAAAATGCCTGCCAAGGCAATCTCCCTTCACATGGAGGATGATTTCTCGTCTGCTTAGATAGATTCTCAGAGCAGAAGAAAACTGAGAAACCTGGTATATTCTGCTTAACCTGCCTGGGTCTAAGCTTTGGGGATCTCTGTAGCAGAGTGAACATTAAAAACTGGCAGTCTGTTGACCCAGCAAGACAACCATGGCCTGCTGGAATTCTTTTTAATTAAGACACTATTTAAAAATCAGAAGGTCCATTATAACAAGTGAAACACCAACTGGCATTCTCTAGGCTGGAGTGCTGACCAGCAGTTTGTATTTACCTCTTTTCTTCACTGCAGTCTCCACTGCTCCCTATCGTCTCTCTGTAAGAGACAATAGGTAAGTCACTTGTATTCCACAGCTTCGTTTTTTTGGTATCTACCTAGAACCCCTAGGTTTTGAGTTTTTCAAGTATGGACCAGGTATTTAAGTACCATTGAGAACTAGAATGCTATGGCTATACTCAAAAATTTGATGTTGCCTGCAAAGTAGAGAGATCATTGTACTGAATATACTTAACTCATATAGACCACAGTGAAAGTCTAAAAAGTGTCCATCATAAAAACCTGTAGATTCTGGGGCCAGTTCCATGGCTAAGGCAGTTGGATTTACATGGCCAACCCCATAGTTGAAATCCCAGATGCGGAGGTTTGGCTTAAGAAATACTCTGGGTACATGTGTCCACAAACCTTAAATCATGACAGGACAGAGAAATAGAAAAGAGACTGCAAGGTGACCATCCCCCATGGAGGGTGCTTTCTCTCACTTACTCTCTCTATGTCTCTCTATCTCTTTTTCTTGGAGTGAGTGCATGCACTATGACAATTTTTCAAAAAATATGTAGATCGAAACCAGCAGATGGCATAACGTTTACATCACTGGACTCCCACATAGTTGAGGTTGAGGTTCAAGTCTCCGACCTGGCTGCTTAAAATTCACTCTGAGCATGGTCGTTAAGGTGCTGGACACTCCCACATGGCTGACCACGGTTCAAGTCCCAGACCTGGCAGCTTCCTTTCTCCCTCTCTCTCTCTCTCTCTCTCTCTCTCTCTCTCTCTGTGTGTGTGTGTGTGTGTGTGTGTGTGTGTGTGTCTTTGGTCAAATTAAAATAAATGAATAAATAAATAAAATTAAATAAATAATAATTTTAAAATATTCACTCTGAGCACGTGTGCATGCCCTAAATCCCAAGAGGAGAAGGGATTGCAGCATGGCTATCCCTCAGGGGGGGGGGGGGGGGTGATTTCTCACTTTCTGTTTGTCTCTCTCTCTCTCTCCAGCGATCACATATGCCCTATAGCAAAAATCTCTCTAAAAAAAAGAAATGTAGATCGTATAAAAGTTGAATGAATACAAATCAAATTGGCCTGGTCTGTTGTTTGTATGAGACTAATGGAGTTTTTCGTTTATTTGTGTACTTGATTGCTTGCTTTTTACTGTATCACTTGAGGCAAATAAAAAACATTAACAGCTTTAAGAATACAAGGAGGTCTTCAAAAAGCTCATGGAATTGTATATTAAGAAAAAAATTATGCATGAATTTTTATTTTGTCCTTGGGGGCCTGACGATGGTGAAGTGATAAAACATCACACTCCATGAGGCTAATCCATGTAAGAAGGTTCCAGATCAGTGCCTAGAGACCTCCATGAGTGTGTTCACCAGGTGTACCTGTGCCTATGATTCTGGGCTGTCAGACCAGATGTGGTTTGCAGTATCAAGACCTTATTGGGGCTTCTGTCTCTCTGACTCTCTTGCATGCACTCATGAAAATAAATAAATAAATAAATAAATAAATAAATAAATAAATAAATAAATAAAATAAAACTAGTACAATTTTTTAAATATTGTATCAAAATAAACTTGTACTTTAATTCCATTTTCTACAACTTTTTGAGGTTCCCTCATTCAATTTATTTCTTCTTTACCCTAAAAACCAGTGACTAAGATTTATGTTTGATTGTTGTACGTATTTTTAAATGCATCGTATCTTTTTTTTTAATGTGCTACTCTTCACATATACACCAAACTTGCATGGTCTCTTAAGCCTAGAGTGTAGCCTAATGTTTTCCGAAATGGTCGGTAGACCAGGCAGTTGTGCTAAGTGGTCAGGAGTAGTATTGACTCGTATCCCAGCCTGTGGCTGCCAGCTGTGCAGCTGAGAAATGCCCACCTAGTGTCGGCAGTAGACTGTGTTTGCAACCAGCTCTGAAGCTAGTCAGTGACCCAGTCTGGCCACACGATTGTGAGGATCTACTTTGTTAGTAAGGCTGAAAATGAGGTGTTTGCCTCAGGGTTGACTTATCTGTGCTGCAAATAAAGACAAAGGCCCTTCTGAGACAACAAGATGGGAAACTGAGACACTTCAGCAGAGAAAACTCATAATAGCTCTCCGCCATCTCTCTCTCTCAACTTCTGCTGCCACCTTCCTTCCTCATGCACACCTCACGGCATACCACCCCCATAGCGTGCCTCCCACTCGCCTTCTAAAAACATCCTCTCATCTAATTATTAATCCTAACGTGTCGGTGCGACAGCAGCTTCACTCCAAGAAGGCAGTGCTGAGAATAGAACTAATCGAAGCTAAAGGAGGACACGGTGCTCCATCCACTCTGTGCTGTGGAAAGAGTGGTGCTTCCTCATTAGAATGACGCCCTAGTGTTTGAGTATTAGGCATCGTGTCACCTGAAATGTATTGATCATACATGAGACCTTCAATGTTAAAATTCTTTAGGAACAAAGTGTTTTTTTAATAGTAATTTTTAACTGATACAAATTTAGGTGCATAAAAATGGTGAGCTCTTTCATAAAAAAAAAAAAAAAAAAAACTATTCTCCTATTCCCCTGCTGGATATTTTGATGTTTGGGATTTTAAAACATCATCCTGGCTGGTTAAGGTGGCTGGATCTCACATGGCTGACTGTGTGTGGGAATCTTGACCCAGTAGCTTGAAAAATATGAAAATATGTGAGGCATGTGTGTATGTGTGCCTGAAATCTTAAGAGGAGACTAGAGGAGAAGAGATTGAGAATGGAGAAGAAGGGACTGCAGCATGGCCATTCCCCCCCATCCCACCCACCCCCACTCCAAAGGTGCTTTCTTACTTTCTCTCTCTCTCCCTCTCTGTCTCTCTGTCTTTCTCTGGTGAATGAGTACACCATATAGTAAAAAAAAGAAAAGGAAAGAAAGAAAGAGAAATGTAAAAAAGAGAAAAGAAGAAGAAAGAGAGAGAGAGAAAGAAAAAGAAAGAAATTTAGAAAGAAAGAAAGAATAACCCCCCAGGGATGTAGCTTTTGAGTGGTGATCTTAAATCTCAAAGAGAGATGGTACAAGTTAATAACCTGAGCTGGACTGGATTGAGGGTACGTCAGTTTCTTTGTTGTGCGAATTGAATAAAAGCATTCCTCTAACTGGGAATAGAAATTTTCTTGGGAGATGAGGTATAGAATGTGAAATGGGATCAGTGGAGGGCCCCGTTTGAAGGAAGGTGCCATTTCTTGGATCATTTATGCAATCTGCAGTGAGCACTTGATATATAGGTTAAACCCTATGCCATGTGCTCAGGATTCAAAGTTGAATCAGATATAGCCTGAACTCTCAAATAATTCCCAGACAACTGGAATAGGTGAACTGATTAAAAAATATGGTTCAACAAAGTTAGAATGGGTTTTTCCTGGTCCGGAAATCTGGAGTTCCCCTAGTAGCCTAACAACCAGAGCTCTTCCTCCGTCCCAACAAGCACCCCCAACCTCTTTCTTGCTTCCTGGAAGCCCCAGCAATTCAGCTTAATTTCCGTTCCTCTTGAAGGCCTCACCACCTGCTTCTACACCTGGGTTTCTTTCTTCCCAGTCAAGTCTCCTCCAGAACTGGAGGAGGTCTTCACCATGCTACACTTCCTTAACGTAGTAGAAGATAAGGACACAGACACTTACATCAATATTCTCAACTTGATTCTGCTAAAACCAACTGAGAAACAGAGGGTAACAAAAGGGAAAAGGCTGGGGCAGATGGAAGATTAAAAGATCTTTCACGTTTCTGCTGGTGGCTACTGCGTACACTTCGGGAATTCCTTCCTGAGGGGTATGCCAGGACCTCAGTGTAACTTTACCCCCCTTTCCCCTTTTTTCCTATTCAAGGAAACACCTACAAACCCAAGGCAGATGAGCAAATGTGACGTTATTATAAAGATCACTTTACTATCTGGATTAGTGCAACTGACATTAGTGAAGACGGCCCTGTTCTTGTAGTAAATCATTTGCTGTCGTTGTACTTTATTATTGCTTACAACCAGTTTACGATCCACTAGTGTATTTTAAGACTGTTTAAAAGTCACTTTTTCAGAGAATTGCTTAGACTCTCAGGCATCGCCTCCCCCCTTGGGGGATGACCTTGGGTCCGATTGCTATTGGAGAATGTACCCGATCCAGCGTGCTGAAAATACCCACCCTTCTGTGGCTGCTTTGTGTAATACCCCACGCCTCTTGCCCTCTTTCCTAAGGAGGTTCTCATAACTCTTTCTCAACCTGGCCCTGGGAATTAAGCTATCAATTGTACCTCTGAAATGCATGGCAAGTGACTCTATCTCTGTGTTTACCCTGACAGGAAGGGGAAGCACCATGCTGGAGCTCAGAAGGTAGTGGTTTAGGAAAAATAAAAGAAAGGGGGCGAGACCTCTGAAACAGGGAACCAGAGGCTAAAATGAAACTGAGGGCACTTTGCCTTCTTGGTCCTAGGGCCTAAGCGAACCCTGATGCATTTATCTCTATCCATTTACTTCCCAGAGGAAATGGGTGAGAGCCAGGCTGCAGATTTGGGTGGCTCTGTCAAGACTTCATTCTTAAGGCTTCTTGGCCAGTGGCATCCTGCTAAGCCCCTTTCTCATTGTTTAAAATTATTTTATTTCATTTTATTCATTCATCATTTATTTTAATTTGACCAGAAAGAGACACACACTATTAAGAGAGAGAGAGAGGGAAAGTGAGAAAGCAAGCCACGAGGTCCAGGACTTGAATCATGTGGGAGTGTCCAACGCCTTAATCACCGCACCACCTACTGGTCCCAGCCCCTTTCTCATTTAAACACATCCATGACATTTGTACTAATATTTTCTCCCTTCGAGATGAGGAAACAGATTAAAGAATTTGCCCTGGGCCCCACACACGGTAATTGACTAAGCTATGTAGGAATCGGGATGGACCAATTTCAAAGGCGGCAGCTCCACCCCGTGCCACAGTGCAGAGCTGGAGAGTGTCAGGAGGTCCACGAAATTATCAACATCGTGCCAGAATTTAGGGACAAGGCAGGAGTTTATATACCACTTTCTTCTATCTCACCTTGCATTTCGTGTCACTTAAAATACAAAAAAGAAAGCTTTTAAAATCAGTAGTAAGTCATTTTTTAAACAAGGTAAATTTCAGGACAGACATTTTAATTAAAACTTTATAAATCATTGTATAGGTGGTAAAACCGGCAAACATTATTTGGTTTCAAAATATTCAGGTGACGCGTATGTTCAGTAAACATTTTATTCCTCAGAAGAAAAAATGAAATATATTTTTACATGGTCATGTGCATGAGCACACACAAGCACGTGTACATACACACACACACACACACACACACACACACTAGAAAAACCAGACATGTGTCTTTGTTTAACTTTACCTATGGACTTTGGACTTAGGAACTATTTATAGAACTAGTGTGTTTCCGTGATTGATGTTTCAATCACAGATACTCATTTACTTATGAAAGTTAAGCAATCATTATAGCACATCAAAAAGTAAAAAAAAAATAAAAATAAAAAAAAAATAAAGGTAGGAGAGATCCACTGGCAACAAACTTTTTCTTAAAACTATATTCTAGTAAATTAATGGTACTTGAGAGAAAGATAAATGTCCATTTTGAAAACAAAAATCCACCAATTATGAATATTTTTTAGTTCTTTTATAAATAATTGTGGGATTTTTAATAGTAAAAAAAAAAAATAGACTGAAATTACCCATGGAAAATTCATCTTATTAGCTGGTTCCTGTTGTCAATTTGAGAGTCAGTTTCACATCATGTCATTTCAAAATCCAAACTTTATTTCAGGATGTAAAAGACACTGCTTTTGAAGGTGCAGGCAGTTTCCAACAGTGACCTTTGAGGTCGTCTTAGGTAGTACACAGGTTTCCTTTTTATCTTAATAGTTATAAATTTATTCTAATGTAGACATATGTCCAGAAAAAGAAACTTTAAGTATTTTTATAAGAAATATGTGCAGGGCCCAGCAGGTGGCATGGTGGCTAAAGATTGGATTCCCACATAGTCAACCACAGTTTGAGTCCTGGACCCAGTGGCTTGAAACTCATGCCAGGCACATGATACTATAGTTAAGCCACTTGTCTAAGGGTAAATTACATGAAAAAACTCCCAAGAGGAGAATGGAGGAGATGGATTGCAGTGTGACCATCCCTGTAGGGGGCTGATTTCTTTTTCTTTTTTTATAATTATTTATTTTATTTTATTTATTCATTCATTTTATTATTTTTTAATTTGACCAGAGAGAGACAGAGGGTGAGAGTGAGAGAGACAGGAAGTGAGAAAGCAAGCCACCAAATTCTCTCTCTGTCTCCAGCGAGCCCACATGCCCCATGGCAAAAAACTAAAAAAAATTTTTTTTAATTAAAATGAAGAATGTTAACACCTGTCAGTTTCAGTTTGTTTTTCTTTAATCAGCTACATCGAGGGGGGACTCAAGTTTCAACTGTGCTTATTGTTTTGTTTTGTTTTGTTTTGTTTTTTCATGTAATTTACCTTTAGACAAGTGGCTACAATTTTTTAAATATGTGATGAAAAATACATAACTGGCACATCAAACCATGATTTCACGGATGGTATTTCTTAGGAATAGGCTAATATTTTTAACTGAAGCACTAGCTAAAGTCAATTTAATGAAAAATAGAAAGTAAAAAATAGTAGATAGGACATAAAACAAACATCATGAACATGGTACACCATGTCACAATCTGTCAAAGTGGTACACAAAATCATGCCATTGCCCAAGGCACCTAAACCAAATTTCTCTCAAGAAATGAGAAAGATGATCCAGAAATCTCCAAGGTCATTTATATTGCCAGCACGCCCCACCTTTGTTTTTAATAGTCTTGCATAGTTTTACTTTTTTTTCTTTTTACTTGCTATAGGATGAGTGCACTCAACAGAGATAGAGAAATAGAGAGAGAGAGAGAGAGAGAGAGAGAGTACTCCCTAGGGGGATGGCCATGCTACAGTCCCTTTTTCTCCACTCTCCTCTGAGGACTTTAGGCATGCACACACACACACAAGCCTGGTATGTTTCTCAAGTTATCTCTGGTCTGGGCATCAAACGGCATGGTTAACCATTTGGGATCCAGCTGCCTTAACCATCACACCACCTGGCTGGCCCTTGCATTTGTTTATTTATTCTTAGGTCTCTTTTTCTGAATTTCAGATTTCTTCAGCCTGTTTTGGAACATAGAAATAGTTTTTTTTTGCTCCCCCTCCATTCACTCCCAAGCAAGTTTCATTTCATTCATTTTTAGGTGTACTCATTAAACAAACTCCCAAAGGAGAGCTTGCGTACTGGGTCGTGTGGGCATGTAGAAAATCACTGAGTTCCACACTCAGACGTCTGTGTGAAATGAGCATACCTGTCTGCCATTCGCATTGACACTAAAGCCCTTGAAAGCCCTGGACTTCTGCCATATTCTTTTCTTTGTACTTCCTGGACAACTAAGAGACCTTCGATGGAAAATTCCTTCATTGATAAAACACATTATCAAGGCTCATATTATAAGTGTTAAACGTGTGTTTCTGCATATCCTAAATGAGATTATAGTGAGAACGGATGAAAGGGACTGCTGCATTTTGTAGGTGAACATCTAAATCTTGGGCCATTTTGAATGCAAAAGGAAAAAAAAAAAAAAAGCTAATACTTTCCTAGTACTCTTTTGGGTAAAGAGTAGTAGATCGTTGGTTACTTAGAAATGTTTTTGTAAGTCTGAGTCAAATGACGAATGTTAACACTTGTCCGGTTCAGTTTGTTTTTCTTTAATCAGCTACATTGAGGGGGGAATCAAGTTTCAATTGCGCTTATTGTTTTTTTTTTGTTTTTTTTTTCATGTAATTTTCCCTTAGACAAGTGGCTAAACTGTAGTATTATGACTATTTTTTCTCAGTAATTTGCCCTTGAGAAACATCACTAAAAATGCTCTCAAGCACCTGAGTGTAGTGAGTAGAAATGGTGAGAGCATTCACAAGCTGTCAACATGGCTGATTTGTGCTTGCCAGCAACTCACGAGATTTTGCTATAGTGGTGAAAAGGATATTGCTGCGGTTTCCTGCTGGAGTTTCTATATAATAGTGAGAAAAGCATCAGAGGATGCAGTTGGTTGTGGTTGTTGGCTCATACATTGCTGCTCTTTTCTTTCATGTAAAAAACAGGAAGCTGAAATTTGTTTTTTACTTCATTCAATTGATGTTTAATAAGGACTTATCTTTGCGGGGATGGGAGAAGGTAAAAATGAAAAGAGGCATCCCTGCCTCTAAACACCATGAAATCTTAAAAAGCCAAGTAAAGCATTACGAATTTAAGAGGTTGAAATACTCTTGATAGTATTTATTTACTCTCAGTGCATATACACTGTGATAAAATTTAGTTGATTAAAATTGTTTTCAAATTTTTAATATTTCTATTTTAGTGTGAGTAGATATAATGTTCCAAGGTGTCAAATTAAAACATAATTTAAAGAAACAGCTAGTTAGCTCTGTTGGTTTTTAATTCTAGTTATTACACCAAAGTTTATAATAGTTTTTTTTTGAAGTATCTTTATTTTCTACATGATCACGTGTGTGTTGGAGAAAGAAAAGTAGACAGCGCTGTCACCAGGGTTTTGATGCCCCAATCCACCCCCTGCCTTCAGCCAGCTCTGGATTCTGGATGAGCAAGTGCCTGGCTTACTCAGGGAGGTCTCTGGACTTGAACCAGGAACCCCCCTGTGTAGAATTTCCTCACAGACTGTTATGTTGTACTGTCATACCGCTAACTGACCCCCAAATTAGTTTGTTCTCTGTTCTCTGGTCATGGATCAAAGTCCCAATTCCCTAGCCCATTATCTTTTGACAGGAATTGAGCAAAAGAGCATATTCCAAGTCTTTATTTCAAAATAAATACTTAGGCCCACTAAATTAGTACTAGTACATGTGGTACTATCATACATTTTACAAGAGAAAGGCTTGCACAAAAGAATATTTGCAATCAAGTACTTATTCTGAATAGGAAAGACTTAAGGGCAACCATAGTAGCTAGACAAGCAGAACCACTGTTGTGATATGGAATAATGGGTTTATTGTACGTTTTAGATCTTACATGATGGAGAGCTTTGCGGTTGCTGTCTCATCTGGGGTGGGGGAAGGAGCTGATGTCATTGTAGCTTAGCACATTTAACAGTTGGGAAGAAAGCTGGATTTGAAGTAGAGCCAAACAAGGACAGGCTGAAATCTGCAAAACAAACTAAAACTCATAAAGACAAACTGGAACCTGTGTCTGACTCATACCTCTTCCAACTTCAATGACCTGGAGGACCGTAGAAGGAGCTGGCACTCTTCACTGCAAAGCTGTTCGTGCACCTGTTCCAGCAGCCGAAGAAGGAGGTCTGGGGGGGAGGCAAATTCTGGCACCTGGCTGCTACCTGACATCAAGGTGAGCTGGAGGTCAACGAGCAACACCTGTTGTACCACATGAGCCTCCAGAGCTGTGATGCTCTTCCACATCTCCTTCCGATCTCACATGAATAACCCATGTTGCCAACTGTCATGAAGAATTATCTAGGCAAGGGAATTCCAGGAATGGGCTTCCATCTGATCTAAGTTGACACCTAGTTCAAAGCCACTGTGGAAGTTAGCCCGTGAAAAGATATATGTTTATGGTTAGGATGTCTCTTACTTTTGAGTTCTACAAGCTTTTTTTACTGAAGGCTTCATAATCCATTCTGCTTATGGATTACATTAAAGAAATTTTATTCTGTTAACTTCTACAGGCTCATATGAATTTTCTCCTATACACAAATCTATAAGCTTTGGGTTATTTCCATTCAAAAAGAATTTTCTGCAGGAGTGTCTATAAAGAAGTTCCAAGACTTATGTCATTTAAACCACTGAGCTCGTATCTTCAATGAAAAAGTAATGAGATCAACTCAAACAAATATATATTCTGCCACAATAGATTCCAGACTCCATTTTTAGTTTTCTGTAGGTGCTACAGTAGGTGTGTATAATATAATTTTTAGAAAAACAAAAGCTCAGAAAGAAGCTGCCTTCACTTCCTTCTTTTCTTACTTTTTTTTTTTTTTGTTTTCTTTGTTGAGATTCATGTGTTTAGGGTTGTATGTATTGGTGCTGTATGAAGTAGCCAAGTTTGTCAATACTGGAAGTATTCAACTAGAATTTAGCTAGAATTTCTGCACTGATAGGGAGATTGTCTGTAGGCTTCTGAGAATCTTTCCATTTTCAAGATTTTTTTGGATTCTGTATCTTTTTTGACTTCTGTATGACCGCAACCCCTTTTTTTGCACCATCTCACATAATAAATGATGTTTATGTAGCAGATCCCCCTTGTAATTCCAACTTTTTCTCTCTCATCTGAAAAGCACATTGAAATGCAAGTAGGCTATCTAATTTGGGAAATAAAGACACAGATACATAATTAATAATTTCTTTCTTAATTAAGAAAAGTCTTACTTTTGTATAGGCACAAGAAATTCATTACTCAAATATTTCACCTTCCCAACCATATATTCCAATTTATCCTTTGATGAAGACAACAAATCTATTATATAGACAAATGCCCACAAAAAAATAATGGAAGTGCAAAAATCCTCAAAAAGAGAGGGAAGAGCCTAATTTTATTAAAATTTATTTGATATCCCCCAATTGATAAAATTAGGAGATACTAAGTTAAGTTACTGTATGTGTTGATCTAATCTATTCTTATGGAAGCATTCATTTAAGTAGCATATGTTATTTGCCTGTGGTTGTAGATCTCTGCACTTAGAATGGGGCAACAGAGCATCATATATACAAAGATGACTTAGACTTTCCTTACCCAGAAAGGGATCTGTAGTTTAGTGAAAGACAAAATACAAATCAAATGAAGAGAGAAGACAATTGAGTGTAGGTTAATATGAAAGTAGAAATATTATGATTCTAAAAAGATGAAGTTTTGAAATTCCATCCCACACAACACATTTGGAATGGCAAAGACAAAAAGAGAAAAAAAAAAAAAACCCTGATAATATCAAATGTTGACAAGGATATGAAGCAACTGGAACTCTGCTGGCTTGCTAGTGGAGACAGGAAATGATACTGCCACTGTGGAAAATATTTGGCAGTTTCTTGTACAATTAAACATTTGCTTACTTGTCAATCTCACGGCTATTTAACTAAGTGAAATGAAAACCATAATAACATGAAACCCTATTTTTATTGGCTTTTTTCAGTCACCAAAAATAAAAAAAAAAAACAAGTGTTCCCTCAACTAAAACTTACGAAAAAAGAATATTACCATGTTCATGCAAAGAAACACTACCCATCAATTTGTTCAAAGAGGGACCAGCAGATGGTATAGTGGTTGAGGTGCTGGACTCCCATATGGTGGCTTATTTTTTTCACTTCCCCTCTCTCTGTCTCTCTGGTGTACACATGTGCCCTATAGCAAATTAAATAATAATAATGAATAAAATTAACTACATAATTCTTTTTTAAAAATAACAATAAAATTTGCTCCAAGGAGCAAAATATTGACATATCAAACAACAAATTTAAATCTCATATATTATGCTAATTAAAGAAGTGAGACTCAAATAGCTATGTATACATGTCTGACATTCTTCAGAAAACAAAGCTGTAGAGGTGGAAAGCAGATCATTGTTCAGGACAGTCTAAAGGGGTATTTATTTGTGGGGGGGGATGATTGGACTAATTTGTGGTTATACACTAAGTATTCACAGTAAATATAACTATACAAATTGCTCTAATTCTTTTTTTTAATGTAGTTTAGAATTTTGGTCCAGAGTATAATACTCATCCAGTTCTGAGGTTATGAAATCGGGCCATATCAAGAAGATGCTAATTCTGTTCCCTGTTCATTGACACACAAAAACATGCAGACTGCACAGATTTGCACTCTGCTGTCCAGAAGTCTTAGGTTAATTTCTATCTCAAGACTCTCTTTAAATAGGTGGAGGCAAATATCATGCGACTTTGGACATCAGCTGACAATCCTGTTGCCTAAAATAATGTTCTATTAACCATTGTGAACTTGTGTAGGACTAGTATGTGCTTACTGTATTCTCTGCTGTGCTGTCTATTTGTGAATAGTTTGTGTCCCTCTTCAATCTCTAATTCACGAACTCAGAAGAATTATTTATTCCAATAATTATTTATTGAAGTCTTATTATGAGAAGTGGCATGCTACCTGCTGCAAAGGCTAGATATTGAGCTACATAAAGTCCCTATCAAAAATGGAGCTTATGGGACCAGCAGTTAGCGTAATGGCTATGTCGCTGGACTCCCACATAGTCTACCGCAGTTCGCGTCCCGGGCCCAGTGGCTTAAAACTCTCGCCGGGCGCATGTACGTACGTGCCCAAGATCCCAAGAAGAGAATGGAGGAGAAGGGATTGCGGCGTGACCATTTCCCCTAGGGGGGGGGGGGGGGTGATTTCTCACTTTCTGTCTCTCTGTCTCTCTGTCTGGCAAGTGCACGCGCCCTATAGCAAAAACCTCTTTAAAAAAATTGACCTTATATCCTAGCATTAGAGAGAAGACATATGCCTCAATTAATCTAATGCAATCAGATTATGGTAAAATCCTCATAGAGGTTCCATCACTGTACTATGGCTATTGAGAAGATGTCATCACCTCCTGCCGAGGCATCTAGAAAAAATTATTCTGTGGAGAGTGTGGTATTTGTCATGAAACTTAAAGATTGCGGTAGCTCCTAAGCACTTTGAGGAATCAATCCTTTCTGCTTATTCACTTACTTTTCCCCCATACCTACCCAGTCTCTGATATACTGTGGATGTATCAGTTGTTTGAAATTGAGAAAGAAAGAAAAAGAAAACGAAAAAAAGAAAAATAAGAAAAAAAAGGAAGAAAGAAAGAAAGAAAGAAAGAAAGAAAGAAAGAAAGAAAGAAAGAAAGAAAGAGAAGGAAGGAAGGAAAGAAGGAAGGAAGGAAGGAAAGAAAGAGAAAGAACAGACAGCATATTTGAAGGCAGAGAACACATTCCAGGGGGACCATGGCCTGAGCAGAAAAATGCAGGCAGATGCTTGAAGCACGTTTGAAAAACAAAATAGTTCCGTTTGGCTGACCTATAAGGGAGTTACAGGAAGCTATGTTCCACAATTCTGTTGGAAACAAATTAGAAAGTACCAGTTTAAGTAATTCTAACATTTTATGAGCTGAGAGTCATGTGATCTGATCTGTATTTTGGTTTTGTTTTTTGTAATTTTGCTACAGGGTGCATGTGGTCATGAGAGAGAGAGAGAGAGAAAGGAAGCAGTCCCAGGAGGATGGCCAATCCCTTCTTCTCCAGCCTCCTCTTGGGATTTTGGGCATGCACACACACATGCCCAGCATATTTCTCAAGCCGCCAGATTCAGGACCCGAGCCACATAGTCAGCGATGTGGGATCCTGCTGTCCTAACCACTGGCTGATCCTGTTTGGTTCTTTTTCTTTTCTTTTCTCTTCTTTTCTTTTCTTTTAATGTCATTTGACAGTGGTTATTCTTAGTGATAATATAAACTGTATTGGATCAAAATGGGGAGACTGTGTCTGAGGTAGCTATGCCTTAAATATACCTTGGTAAAGGTTGTTGCTGGAATGTTGCTCTTAGAAAAATAGGAGTCAGAAGGCCTGGAATCAAGACTTTCCTTTGCTTCTAAACTGTTGGACAAGTCACATCAGTTTCTGAAGCCTCAGTTTTTGTATCTATGAGATTAATATGAAAATTATAAGAAACAATACCTTTATATATTTTAAAAAGTTATAGAAACGGAACAAGCCTTGTTATTGGAATCTCACCCATTGGAAAGAAAGTTGCAAGTATTTTTGGCAGAGAGATGACAGAAATTGGTGACTGCATGACTCTAGGGGAAGGGGGGAAGGCTGTCAAGATGATTCCAGGCTTTGACTGCAAGAACATTGGTGCCATTAGCAAAAATAGAGATGTCAAGGGGAAAGTTTGTATTGGCAGAATGATGTCAAATCTAGTGTCGGATTTTGAGCTTGGGATACTGTCGGACTGTGCAGGTCATATATCTGGCCTGCACTTACGAAATGAAAGAGAACTAGGAACAGGAGGGAAAAGGAGAAGCCTGCAACGTGAACCCCTAGAGTTATCACCCCTAAATACCATGGAAAAAATTTCCCAAGGACATGAAAGAAGCAGCATTGAAGAAGAGAGTTCTTGATAAAGCTAGTAATTAGGGGTCATAGAAGGAATAAGTTTGATTGAACACAACTAAGGGACCAATTGTGATGTTTTTAAGTGTATTTATTTATTTCTTCCATGAGGGAAAGGAACAAAGAAAGAGAAACAGCACCCCCTCCCAACAATGTCAACGACACAGTCCACCCCCAGCTGGATCATGGGCATATCCTTGCCCACTGTACTCAGGCAGTTCTCAGAACACAAACCCGGAACCTTCTTGTGTGGGTCAGCTTTGCAGAGTGTTGCATTTTACTGCTGCTCCACCTTCTGATTCACCAAAAGGACCATCTGAAAATGAAAAGGAAAGTCAACAAAGGAGAGTAAAGGAGATCAGTGGGGGAAATGGTACCAGAAGTTCAAAGTGGGTGAGGAGTAAAGTTCTATTTCTCATATTGAAAAAGAGAAGAAAAAAAAAAAAAAAGAAAAACTTTCCTGGGGGCTTATCGTAGAGCATAAATAAAATAAAATGCTGAGTGTAATCTCTTATACAGAGTAGCTTAAAAATAGGATCTATTATTAGTATTGTTATTGAAAACTTATTCTCATTTTCCACATCCTTTGGGGACTTTTAAAAATGTAACCCAGACCTTCTGAGGGTTATGTGTGATGTTGCCTTTTTTGAGATAAATCATAAGCTAAATTTGCTGCATAATAACATCTCCTGACCTTTAAAGTTCATCCCCAGTTTGAGAAGAGCTGCAAACTATTCTGACAAGTGCGTATTGTTTTTTGGTAATTCTCGTGAGAGTACACTGCATGGAAAAAACAAATTCCCCTCATCCAAGCCAAAGGTGAATCCTATCAAGGTACACAGGATAAGAACAACTTGCTTATCAGCTTCTCTGTGCCATAATGGGAAATATATTAAAATGGAATTTTAGTCCTAAAGGTGGCAGTGAGATGAATTAATGAAAACTTAATTGACTCAGAAAATCATTAGTGAAGAGGAAAAACTTTAAAAGTCTATTGGCTTCGTACAACATCATAATTTCTTATACATGAGTGACCAAGACAGTATACGGAACAATCATCAGGTCTCTTTGTATCATATTGAGTATTCTTTAGTTTTTATCTAAGAAGAAGAGCTTCTCTGTTTTGACTCATACAAGAGCCAATTTGCTTTGCAAAGAGAGAGACAAGAGAATTTAAAAACCTCTCTTCTAGGATCACATATTGTGTCTTTTCTTAAATCAGCCACCTTAAAAATATATGCAATTAAGGTGTTATAGCGAGAAAAACAGAAAAGGCCCAGGGAAAAACTACCCAGTGCATGGAGCAGGATTCTGTGATCTTTAAGGGCCCTCGTGGTACTGAAGTTTAACAGTACATGACTCCATGTGTTCCAATGAATAATCAAAAATCATGAGCACTCCCAAGAAAAGTAATGAAAACATGTTTCTTGTCATCATTTGATACAAGTTTGCTGGTCTGACACAAAAGCTAGATCAAATTGTCTTCGATATTTGCAGAAGATGGTAAAAGTCAAGATTGTCATGGCACAGCCTAGCAGACATTATTAACTTTAGTATTTATATGATCCCAATACCCAATACCCAAGAGCATTTCTAAACACACTCAACTTTTTTTTCTTCTTTTTTATTCTACATTTTATTTAATGTATTCATTCATATTTTTTTTTAAAACTTGAGGTATAGAACATTGAGATTATCTCTGGAATTAATCTTAACCTGACTTTGAAGTCTATTCATAATTGACTACGCTATCCTCGACCCCACAACCTCAATTCTCTTCCTTGAGATACTTGGGGTTTTTGTTTTGTTTTATTTTGTTTTGTTTTTAGGTTTTTGCAATAGAGTGTGTACTCTCACCAGAGACAGAAGGAAAATGAAAAATCATCCTTAGAGTGGATAGCCACTTGTCAATCTCTTCTCTTCCATTCTCCTCTATGGATTTTGGGCATGAACATACATACACCTGGTGTGAATGTCAAGCCACCAGGTCCAGGACTCAAACTGCGGTTGGCCATGTGGGAGTCCAGCACCTTAACCACCACACCACCTGCTGACCCACCTTCATATAATCTTAAGTTTCAGGCAGGAATGGATTGCAATGAGCCACAGTAACTGTACTTTCCTGTCTTTGCTTAGGCTCTTTCCTCTGCCCAAAGGCTCAGCTTTTTTTTTTCTTAAAGAATTATTTATTTAGGGACTGGCAGGTGGCATGGCGGTTAAGAGTGCTGGACTCCCACATAACTGACCACTGTTCGAATCCCAGACCTAGTGGCTTGCTTTCTCACTCTCCCTCCCTCTCTTTCTCTCTCCCTCTCTGGTCAAATTAAAATAAATAAATAAAGTTAAACAAATAAAGTTAAATAAAATAATTTTAAAAGTTAATAAATTAATTTTAAAAATAATTATTTCATTTTATTTATTATTATTATTTTAATTTTTGTCATGGGCTACATGCATTCACCAGAGAGAGACAGAGAAAGAGAGAGAGAGAGAGAGAGAGAAAGCTACCCAGTCTGGGACTCAAACCACAGTCGGCAATGTGGGAGTCCAGCACCCCAACTACCGCTCCACCTGCTGGTCCCAATGCTCAACTTTGAAAAGTCAACTCAAGGGTCCAGCAGATGTCATAATGGTTATGTCACTGGACTCCCATGTAGTCAACCATAGTTTGAGTCCTGGACCTGGCAGCTTGAAATTCACGCTGCGTACATGTGTTTACATTCCCTAAGTCCCGAGAAGAGAATGGAGGAGAAGGGATTGCAGCATGACCATCTCCCATGTGGAATGATTTCTTGCTTTCTGTCTGTCTCTCTCTCTCTGTCTCTCCAGTGAATGCATGCATCCTATAGCAAAAATATCTCTCAAAATAAATAAATAAACAAATAAACAAATAAATAAAGCCAACTCAAATCTTTACCCTATGTAAGAAATAGTCCAGTTGGGTCAGTTTAAATGTATTAACGACCTGAAGCTAACTTTTGTAATGTATAAACCCAAAACTTCAGTGGCTTACAGATATGCAACTATATGTATATATTCTTAAAATCTTCACTAATGCCTCACCTCAGAAACCCTCTGAAGTTCACACTAGCATTCATTAAACCTTTGCTTTCCTACATTCACATAGCACTTTCCTCTACATATCTAATGCAAGAATATTTTTAGGGATGTATCTTTGCCGAAATGTTCAATTTGGGAGAGCAGCAACCAGCTTTTATATAAGTATCTTTGTGTATCGTTGACTTGGCACAATGCCCTATACATAGCCTCAATAAATACTTATTAAACACCGTGCAGTTTTCCATTGAGTTCATTATTAAATTCTTCAAGATTCTGAGGCTAGAGTGTAGATTATTTTTTTTAGATGTTTTACAACTTTAATGTTCTTCACGTAATCAACACAAAATACTGACAGTACCTGAGTAATGGGAGGAAGACTTGTGGACAAAGATCCTCAGCAGCTCACAGTATCACTCTGGTCAAACAGTACAGAGAAAACAGTCAATGGAACAAAGGATAAGGGCGTCTAATTAAGGGTTTTTGTTTAACAGCATTATTAAAAAAAAAAAAAAAAAAAAAAAAGAACCAACCAGCCAACGTTCTTTTCTACCTATTGAAAGTGGAGTAAAAGTGAACTGTAATGTCTAGATCTTTTTATTGAGCAGCT
Organism: Tupaia tana; assembly: GCA_026018925.1. Taxonomy (NCBI): domain Eukaryota; kingdom Metazoa; phylum Chordata; class Mammalia; order Scandentia; family Tupaiidae; genus Tupaia; species Tupaia tana. The sequence continues at coordinate 17,226,268 of JAKSZU010000017.1, forward strand.
TAGAAGACTCTGGGGGTGGGGGGAACCACAACTGTTGACATACGCGTAATGCACAAGGTCAAGGGTTTGACAAATTGTTAAAACCCTCTACAAATATCACTAAGTACTGTATTACTAGAAATAACTCATAAATCATTTGAGATTTGATGGAGGTGAGCTTCTCCATGGCTGCTCCCCTTCCGTGGTTCTTAATCCACTCCAAGACCAAGCCCACAACATACATGCTGAAACATGGAGGCGTGTTGTACAAGCAGCTGTTTCCAGCCTGCACCTTGGACGCCAGGACTGCGGGACACTCTCTCAGGCAGATCCCAGCAGGTCATCGCGGACGATCACCACAGTGACTCCAGCAGAGCCAATGTTCTTCTGGGCACCAGCAAAAATCACACCAAACTCGGAAACATCCACTGGCTTCAAAAGGAAGTTCGGGGACATGTCGCACACCAGAACTGCTCCCTTGACATCAGGTATAAAGTCAGGTCCACGTGGTGCATGATCTCATTTGTGCAATAATACACATAGGACGTGTTCAGGTTGAGGCTCCAGGTGCTAGGGTCTAGAATTTGCGTGTAACTCCCAAGTTTAGGATAGACAACATTCACAGTCCCAAACTTCTTGGCTTCTTCTGCAGCCTTAGCTGACCAAACTCCCATCACCACAGAGTTGGCACACCTTCACTGACCTGGCCGAATCCGCCTCCTTGCACAAAAATCACCTTGTAGTTGTCTGGCACGGCTACTAATTCCCACACATGATTCTCTGTGTTGTTAATGATCTTGGCAAAATCTGATGAGCTGTGACTCATTTCAAGACCACTAATGTCAATGCCTTTGTAGTCTAATATACTTTCTGTAGCTCTGACAACACCGAGCACAGCAGCAGGCCCGGGCCAATGTTGCCCACCTGCCTCGGGGTGTCCACGGTGTGGCGGTTAGGTAGCAAGTCAGCCAAGGAGCGATGTTTTTGTTTTCATTTTTAATTTTTGCTTAGCAAATATATTTGCAGTACTATGTATTATCCTTGTAAGATCAATTGTTGATTATCATTGTTTTCAAAGTGTTTTGATACTTTTACTGTAAGAAAAGAATGCACCTATTTTCTTTGTCAATACCTGGTGACTTCCTTTTTGAGATTTTTGCTTGTTTTCTACTCATTCTTAAAGTCAAGAAGTTCCTGAAGCCAGTGACGAGCAATAAAAGAAAAGTAGGAAATTAATGTATAAATAGAGATGCTCATAGGAAATGGGAATAAATTGAAATTAGAGTCACAATCTAAAAAATAGAGAAGACAAAAGTCTATAGAATTTTTTTAAGTAAACTTTCTGAATATGATGAGGTAAATTCTCAGATGAAAAACCAAAGTCTATCTGCTGTGATAATGAGTGCATATAGGAAAGCACCCTTGAAAGGTGAACTTGGCTGGGAGGGAAATACTAAAATTCTGAAGCTGGCCCCACACAGAGAAGGAGGAATTACAGAGTTGAGGGCAAGATTTGAGGGATTATAATTACAGAGCAGTTATAGTGAACATCATTCATCTAAAATATTGTCTGTACTTCAACGAGACTATCAGCAAAAACTGCAGTTTAGTTGAAACATTTTTATATTTTGCAAATTAGGGTTCCTTATATCTTCTGCTTCTTTTCACTGCTATTATTAAAGCATTTAGAGACTATAACTACTCAAGCATTATTTTTAAGACTTTTATTATCACGTGTTTCTAAAATGTATACACATACACACATTTGAGCAATCTCTAAAAAAGAAGAGTTAGGGCCAACAGCTGGCATGATGGTTGAGGTGCTGGACTCCCACATGGCCGACCGCGGTTGGAGTCCTAGACCTGGCAGCCTGATTTCTCTCCCTCTCTCTGTGTCTCTCTCTTGTGAGTGCACGTGCCCTACAGCAATTTTTTGAAATGTTAGTAATAATAAATGAAATTAAATAATTCTTTGGGAAAAAAAGAAATGTCTAAAGTTGAGGAAAAGAATATGTTCTGCAATAATAATAATAATTAGTAATGGCAGAGCTGAGAATCTGAGCAACTGATGAAGTCAAGCTAAAAGATGATTATTCTACATGAGAAACTAGGATAGTACTTCCTTTTCCCCTGGGGATAAATTAAGCAGTTGGACAGCAAAGTTACAGATTAAGACAAAAAAAATCAGAAGCTCTAATAAACTGCTTCTCCACAGTAATTCCCTCCAAACGCCAGTTCCTCCACCAGTGCTTTCTTGATTTGCTGGTTTACTTTCTGGCCCTTTCCCCTTCAGTGTCAACTTTGATTTGCATACAGGTGAATATAGAGTCATTTCTTTCAGGAATAATTATGAGGAAAGGCAATAGCAAGATTTAGGAAGAGTTAAAAAAGAATTGATTAGATGACAAAACAGGGAATCGAGATTTTTGCAATGCAGGATAAGTTTCTTAAACATGTTCTGTATTAGAAGGTCAAGTGACCACATGATCTTTTGGTTATTCTGTGGTACGGAGCAGATGGAGTGAGAAAAGGAAGTTAGTAAGGAATAGGCAGTGAACTTCACAGGTAGACCTAGGGGCAAGTTGGTATTAGTAAGAAAAGCCCACGTAATTCTACTACCGTTGTCACTAGTAACTAGTGCTGCTACTAAGGAACATTCCTTGGGCCTAGTTCTCTGCTAAGGGCTCACCTGTGTGGCAGGTATTACTTTCATCCTGTGTATCCAGTGTTACAACATAGGCACTGAGGGTTAAGCACTGCTAGCAAGTGGTAAAATGGGCGTGAATCCAAATAAGCTGATCCTAGACACACATCTAAACCACGTGCTGATATAGCTTCTCACCCAGAGAAGTGTTTCCAGAAGGTAAGGGACACGGCAATTCTGAACTACGAGTGGTTCTTCGGTGTGTGGTGTTAGGCCTTCTGACTCTGCACACCCTGGCATTTGCCTACGTGGCCTCCTTGCACTTGCCCTTCAGGTCTCAGCTCAGGAGTCATCCTACTCAGCATATCATTCCAGAACCTTCCACATGGGTGGGCTGGATCACTTACCTCAGAATATCATGGCCGATAACCTGTCAATACCTCCATCAAGGCATATACCACAACACACTGTTATCTTTCTGCCTTGTTTTGAAATTGGGTTCCTCCACTTTCTCATGCTTCACAGTCAGTCAGTCACAGGATATACCTGATTTGATCTCTTTGTTATTTCTAGATCTATCTCCTTTCTCCTTCTGTATTCCTGCTCTTACTGCCCTGGTCCTTGCAGTACTTTTTTTTTTTTTTTTTTTTTTTTTTCCATAGAGCATGCGCTTTCACTGGAGAGACAAAATGAGACAGTGAGAAGGAACTGAGAAATCATCCCTGGGGGAATGGCCATGCCGCAATCCCTTCTCCATTATTTTCCTCCTGTGATTTTGGGCATGTATGCACATGCGCTCAGAATGTGTTTCGCCCAACAGGTCCAGGACTCAAACTGAGGTCAGTCACATGGGAGTCCAGCACCATAACCACCATGCCACCCCTGTAGCAGTCTTCTAAAAGTTCTTCTGACATCAAAAGTTCACACATCTGTGCCACCACGCTGTCAGTGACCACACATGATCTGGAGTAAAGATGTACAAAGTCCACTGCCATCTTGCTTTTCTGCTTCCTTTGGTTTCATCTCTTAGCAAGTGGCTGCCTGGCATTTGGAACTTCAGCAATGCTCAACTACTTATTGTTCCAGCCCTAACCAGCCCTAACCAGCCCTAACCAGCCCTAACCCACCCAAACCACTCCTCCCAGCAGGCTTTCTGTACATCCATTTACAGGTTAGCCGTGTGCACCTGAAACACCCTGTCCTCACAACTAGCAAACTCCCACATGATTTTCAAGGCAGTTTTGCCGTCACTCACATGCCAAGGCCCTGGGTGGCCCCTCTGCTAAGTGTACAACAATGTACTCTTGCAATATCCTGGACCTAATTCAACCCAGGAGCTTAATACATTGCACTCTAATGTCCCCACTGGAGAGGAGGTTCCTGAAGGTGCAAACTGGCAGACTGAGCCCACCTTGTGTGTACCATGATTGCTTAATTACTACACTGTTCCTGGGCCTTTTTCTTTCTGGCATTGCAGTAGACCTCCACTGGTTATCTCAGGAAGCCTTCCCTGCTTGCACAGGTGGGAAAGGGCCATTCTCTTGTGTTGCTATTGAGATCTCTGGCTCTGAAATTGCCCTTCTTCCCCACAGAAGCAAAGATTAAGCCTCTGGAGGCAAAGATTAAGTCCTGGCTGTTGTGGAGGCTCTTCAGTACCTACCACAGGCCTGGCAAATGGTGTGTGTTAACAGTTTTGGACATCACGAAAAATAGTGTTTAATGCTTAGTACTAGGCCCATGGTTTAGCTGAAGAAGAGTTGAGTGAATTAGAAAAATAATTACCATGTAGGTCCTGTTTTATCTCCTGTCATAGCCCACAGTTAAGCAAAAAAATTTTATAAGCAAAACACCAAAGCCCTTGACTAGTTCTGTTCATCTTAATAATGGGGGAGGAGGTTCTTAGGCCTAACATATATGGATAATGTTCTTTTCACTTTCGGGGGGAAATAAAAAGTCCTTTACCATCTGAGGACCATGTAATTGCCTGTTTGACAAATAATTAAAGTAATGAATTCTTGAAAGTAAACAGGCCTGGTTTATAATAATCTTTATTAGGTGAATTTGTGAGGTTTTTTTTTTTTTCTTTTTTTGGAGAGGTTTTTGCTATAGGGCGCGTGTGCTTGCCAGACAGACAGAGAGACAGAGAGACAGAAAGCAGGAAATCACCCCCCAGGGGGGATGGCCATACCACAATCCCTTCTCCTCCATCCTCCTCTTGGGATCTTGGGCATACACGCACACGCGCCCGACATGAGTTTAAGCTACCGGGTCCAGGACTTGAACCACGGTCGACTACGTGGGAGTCCAGTGACATAGCCATTATGCTAACTGCTGGTCCTGTGAGGTTTTTAATGTAAATTCTGAGATTGATTCATAATTCCCATGATAGCAAGGCATGGATAACTCCAGGGCACGAAGAGGTCACTTTTAGTGGGTAAAGTGCCTAGATTGCTGACAAGCAACTTCTCAGCTGATATGCTACATGCTTTGGATTGCTCCTTTCTTACTGAGCTCTTATAGACCTGTGGGCTTATCCCAGTGAAGGGTGCACCCCACTGAAGCAAGCGTGACTTCACAGCTTCTCAACCATCAGAATAACAAGGCATGTTGTAAACATCCCTGACTTCCAGTTGTCTTATTGCTTACAAAGGATATTTCTGTTATTTAGAGACTTGTTTGATAATTGTTTTGTTATAAATTACGATTCAAAGCAGTAAAACAAATTCAAAGCAAGTAGTTCATGATTTTATCATGGGCATAATTCTCATCATTGCTGGAGAATAAAATTAACTTCAGTAATAGAAGCAGCTATTGTTTCACGTTGAAATAATTTTGTTGGCAATGCATTACACACTGTTAGCCTTTCGTGGGATCATATTTTTCCCATTAAGTTACCTCTAGTGTACCTAATGATCTGTAATACTCCACTTGAAGAAAATAAAATCATAATCCTTTTGAGGCACATTAACATAGAACAAACATTAACTGTTTTGTTGGTTTTTGGTTTTTGGGTGTTTCATTTTGTTCTGTTTTGTTTTTGTTTTTGTGTTTGTTTTGTTTTTGCCAGAGCTGTGTAGGATACTGGGGCTACCAGGTGGGCAGCCCCTTTGTTCTCCAGGAGCTTACAGCCTAAGTGGAGAGATGAAACAAAACACAAAACAAAGTGATGATAGCAAAGCAATACATTAATATAGAAGTATGTATGGACACCACCAGAGAGCGGAGGAAAGGCATCTAAATGGGGGCGAGAACCAAAGAGTTCAAGAAGATTTCCCAGCGGGTCGAATGCTGAGTTGAGTTGAGATTATTAAGGGAATAAAGAGTAGGGAGGGGAAGTATTGGTTTCCTAGAGCTGCCATGAACTGGAGAGGGGGTTGACGTAAAATAGCAGGGATTTATTCTCTTTGCTCTGTTGGCTATTCATCTGAGATCAAACGTTGACAGGATTGATTATTTCCAGTAGATTCTGAGGGAGAATCTACTCCATGCCCCTCTCCTAGCTTCTGGTGACTGCCGGCAATTCTTGTCATTCTGTAGCTTGTAGATGCATCACTTCAATCTCCATCTCAGTCAGTCTTCAAAGGACTTTCTTGCCTGTGTGTCTGTGTTCAAATCTTACTCCTTGTATAACACCTGTCACTTACAAGGACTTCAGTCATTGAAATTGGGGCCCATCCTAATCCAGTATGACTTGTCCTAATTTGTGTGTGTGTATATATATATATATATATATATATATATATATATATATATATATATAAAGACCTTATTTTCAAGTAGAATCACATTCACAGATTCCAGATGGATCTGAATTTTAGGGTACAGTATTCAACTCAGAACAGAGGGCATTCAAGAAATAGGAGCCAGGACCAGCTCCATAGTGCAACAGTTAAGTGCTATGCATACAGAGCTAGATCCCACATGGCCATCTACGGTTTGAATCCCAGCCCAGCACCTTGAAAAGCACACTGGGCATGTGTGCCTGCACACCCAAAATTCTTATGAAAAAGAGAAATGAGGGGAAAAAAAAGAGTGTGACTTGACTAGTTCTTAATTTGGGGTCTCTCTCTGTTGATGTGCCCTCTGGCAATTAAAAAAGAATAAAAGAGGAAGAAGAAGAAACAAGAAGAGGAACCAGCCTGGATAATGGCAGAGAGGGCTTGGCATATGTGAGCAGAGATGGAGCCCCCTCCCCACTGAGTAGACCGAAAGACTCTGGGGCCCTAATGATAGGTATGGGAAGAGATCATCAGAAAAAGACTTGTGAGCCAAGCTCAAGAATTTGAACTTTATCAATGAACTGTGCAGGTGCCATCAAAGGATTTTAATTCTTGGAGTTACATGATAATTTTGCATTTGGGAAATATCTCTCTGGCAGCAATGTAGGAATTGAGAAAGGCACATATTGGAGGCAGAGAGATTATTTAGAAGTCCTTGAAATACTTCTGGCAAGAAATGATAAGAGCTTTTGTTACATCAGCAATAGAAAGGAGGTGGGTAGATACAGGAGATAATCTATAATCTGGGTGGTTATTTAGGTATGAGGAATGAAGAAAGAGGTAGGATGGCTTTGAAGTTTTTGGCATTAGTGAGGAGATCGAAGTGACATTTGCTGGGTAATTAAGGATGAACGGACATGCCTAGGAGTAAAAGTGAATGAGTTCCTGGCATAATTCGAGGTAGCAATAAGACTCCTAAATGGAGAACAGCTCTTTGGAGAATCAATAGAGACCTCTGTTGGAGATAGATCTGATATTTATGAACATATTAGTAACTGGGTGCCCCAGTTGAGTGCATAGAATAAGAACATAAGGTCTAGGAAATGCCAACATTTAGGAGATAAACTGAGGGGAGAAAAAAGAACTTATGAATGGCATTAAGAAGGAGACTTCTGTAGAGAAAAAAGGAAAACCAAGTAAGAGCATATCACCATAACAAACTTTCCAGAAGGACAGAGTGGTCAAAATGCCAAATGATGGAGAGAAGTCAACTAAGACAAAGATAGAAAAGAGCTCTTTGTTTTGGCCAAGTCTTGATCTTGGTGACTAGTAAGAACAGTTCTTGTGAAATGACAGAAGTGATAAAGGAGGCAACAAGATGGTAGCAGGTTTGGGAGGGTGTGCAGAAGGAGAGTGTAGGAACTGTAGACTGTAGTCTTTTCAGGAAGCTGAAGTATAGGGAATCAGAGTTATATCATAATCAATTGCTACATGGGTTAGAAAGTGTTTTCCTAAAGAGAGATTTGAGCTCAGACATCCAAAGGCAGAAGGTGAAAAGCATTTGGAATGACTAAGATGTCCATGTCAGGTGGTCCAATAGCCAGTGGACAGGGCAGACATGATCACCTCTTTGTTGCAGATGCATAGTCTGAAGGTCAGCATTGTCCACTGACTGTACCAGGTCTAGAGACAGAAGAAGCAAAACCACAGTGTAGATCTGATGACCAGAGTGAGGGGCAGGCAGCCATGGAGAGCAACCTGTGGATCAGCACAGGAAGCTCTACTGGCTATGAACAGGATACTTTTATTCCTGCTTTCCCTGTGGGTTTTGGCATGCCCAGTACATGGACTACAGACTACCTCTTAGGAAAGTATGTTCTGTCCCTGCCAGGGGCTCATGCACTCCCCTAGGATCATCTAGCCACAGTTTTGCCACTTCTCCCTTAAGTTTAGACCTTATATGAAGGCAATGCTGGTCACCTTACGCACCATTGAGCCTGTGTCTAAAATTCCTAAATGATTTTGAGAACTCAGCCAAGATCCCCAAAACCACAGCGATGGAAACCAGAGGCTATGACACCTACTGACTTTAAATGTTCTAGAAGAAAAAAATCTTTGTTTGGGCTTAAGGCTTCTGCCAAGAGATACAAAAAATTCATATATTGGAATGAATTGTTGGAAAGGAAAAAAAAAAGAAAAAGTATTATACTTTGGTCCACCCAAACCAGCACATTCTAAAAAATATTTATCATAGTTTATGTTTTACATCTATTCATTACACATCTTTGTAGGATGCAGAATGATCTTTAAAAGTGTGTATTTGGTATGTAATAAACAAATCGAGGATATAAACATATTCAATACCATCAGCATTTAACATTTTAAATGACCACTCCACTGGTCATTTTAGAAGCATGTACAGAATTGTCTTATGACATTCCTTACTGTGAAATACAGTTCTAAAAAAAATGAATAGATTAAAAATAGGTCAACAACAATTCTCTTAAATTAATGAAGATGGATTTTTGAAAACAAAGATTATTTTAACATAGCCAATGAAAGAAGAATCTCTAATTTCCATATAGAGGACTGTGGGATATACAAATTTGTAATCTGAAAAAGATCTGTGGTATCAATCACTGGTCCAGTTAGAGATAGATAAAATTGTACCATTAGAAAGATAAACAAAGAAAATTTTTTACTCACTCACTGTGAGTTCTTATAAGACTGTAGTACTGTACTGTACATAAAGAAATAAGTTTTCAAGGGGCCAGCAGGTGGCATGATGGTTAAAGGCACTGAATTCCCATATGGTTGACCGTGGTTAGAGTCCCGGACCTGACAGCTCTCTCTCTCTCTCTCATCAAATTAAAGGTAATAATAATAGTAATAGAGTTAAATAAATAAATAATAATTTTTTAAAGAAATAAGTTTTCAAAAAAAGCAAAATAAAATTGTAAAGAGATGTTTAAAAGTGAACACATGGAAAAGTCACTGATTTGGTGATTTATAGGCTTTACCATAAGTTTTTGATTTTAGCCATCTTTAAATTAATTCTAAAAAAAGACTCAGCTACTTGTAATGTTTTGGACTTTTTCTCTACTATCTAGTTTTATAGAATTACTTATGTTATAATAATAAGCATATAAATGCAATATGAAACCTGTGGAGAAAGGTACCAAATAATTGGTGAATTTGTTCTTATACCTGCTGTGTATGAAATATTTGAATCTTGATTTTTAGCCTTTTAGTTGGGAAATTTAATCTAATGTTCAGTGTAATTATCAATAAGTATGGACTTATCCTTTATTTCTAGTTGTTTTGTGTTCTTTTACTTCTGATTTATTTATCTCCCTTGGTTTTCCTGGTGTAGTATTCCCTTAAGTATTTCTTGAAGAGTTGATTTAGTTTTGGTGAATTCTTTCAGTATTTGTTTATCTAGGAATGATTTTATTTCTCCTTCTAGTACTTTACTCGCCAGGTAGTATTCTCAACTGATACTGTTTTCCTTTCAGAGTTTTAATTAAGTCTCTCCATTCTTTCTCTGCCTGCATTGTTTCAGTTCAGAGGTCTGATATTAGTCTAAAGGAGTAATCTTTGTAAGTAGCTTGGCTCTTCTCTCTTGCCATTTTTAGAATATTGTCTTTGTGTTTTATTTTTACCAATTTGGCTATTACATGACTTAGAGAGGCTCTTCTAATGCTATATCTATTTGGTATTCATTGTATTTCCTGGATTTGGATGTTTGAATTTGAAAGGCTTGCTGCTAATATATCATAAAAGAGTTTCTATGCCTTTACCTATATCTTTGCCTTCTGGAATACTTATTACATGGACATTTGGTGATTTAATGGTATCTAGGATTTCCTATATGTTGTCTTGATTTTTAACAGTTATTCTTCTATTCTTTTCAGTTGCTTAGACTAAATCAGAGGTTTTTATCTTCAAAGTCAGATATTCTTACTTCTGCATAGTCTAATCTACTGTCGATACTTTCAAGGGAGGTTTTGATTTCCTGCATCATATCTTTATCTTCATAAGTTCTGTTTGATTCTTTTTCACTGTGTCACTCTCCTTATAGAGGTCCTCCTTGAAGAGATGGAAGGATGTCTCAGCTCCTGAAAATGGTTGTCTGTTTTCTTTTGCATCTCATTGAGTTTTGTTACAATGAATATTCTGAAAATTTTCCTGGCATCTCTGTGACCTCATGTTTTATCCATTGTTGGTGAGGAGTTATGATGTTCCTTGAGGGGGGTGTATTTTCTGGTTTTCTCTCATTTCTGGGGCTCTGCTTTAAGTTTTTAGTCATCTGGTGATATATTTATTTCTTCCTACTTCTTTAGAGTATATTTCTGTAGCTGTGTGCTCATCTATTTCCCTATGGTATGTGTTAGCTCTGTACCACTTTCTCTCCTCTACTGTGGATGGCTTTGAACTCTCATTGTGGTGGTCATAGGGAAGAAGCTGGGATCACTGCACTATCCTGACATGCCTAACAATAATATTAATTTCAAACTTTTCTGTTCAGTTTACAATGCATTCACATTATCTTGTATTTCATTTATGTTTATTCTCTTCTACCATTCAAGATTTTGGGGTGGATGAGAAGAAGCTTCACTTCTCATGTGTAACAGACAAACTATGTTTTCTGTGCAGGAACATAAGAGAAATGTCTAATTTTCCAAAAGAAACTAACTACTGCTGGTATCTTTTTCAGCTGTGTTTTCTGTATATATAAATAATAAGAAAAGGCAAATTTTAGGTAATAATAAAGTGAATACTGCAATTATAATTAATGAAAGAGGTTTATAATTTTTTTAAATATATTAAAAATTAATTAGAGTATTGTCAGCAAAAGCTACACTAATCTTATTAAAATAAATACAGTAATCCAAAAGGGACCTAACAATCTGTGCATAGACAATTTAAGAATAACCAATAAGATAAGTAAGAATTGTATACAATAAAATTATACATGGTTGTATTTAGCACATAATAGCTGTTTGATAAATATTTGTTAAAGAGTGGTTAGTATATTCAAAGATATATTCTGGGGCCAACCCATGACCTGGTGGTTAAGGGAGCCAGATCCCACATGGCCCACTGCATGGTCCAGGTCCTGGATCTGGTGGCTTGAGAAACACACTGGGTGCAAGTGTATCTGTGCCTCAAATCCTCATAGGATAGAGGAATGGAAGAGATAGGATTGCAGCATGACCATGCCCCATTGTGGAGTGCTTTCTTCTTCCCCAATGCACCCTCTGACAATTGACACTAAAAAAAAAAAAAAAAAAAAAAAGGGACCAGCAGTTAGCGTAATGGCTATGTCGCTGGACTCCCATGTAGTCGACCGTGGTTCGCGTCCCAGACCCGGTGGCTTAAAACTCACACCAGGTGCGTGTGTGTGCGTGCCCAAGATCCCGAGAGGAGAATGGAGGAGAAGGGATTGCGGTGTGGCCATCCCCCCTGGGGGATTTCTCGCTTTCTGTCTCTCTGTCTCTCTCTCCATCTGGCAAGCGCACGTACCCTATAACAAAAACCTCTCAAAAAAAAAAAAGGAATTATGTTATTATTTTCTGTGTGGTGGAAGGACAAGATAATCTGAACTCAGAGAAAGGTCTTACTGTTAATCCATGTTCTACTAACTGGGCGTAAGTTTCCCAAAATTCAACTCCTGAGGCAGGTAAAGCTCACTGAAACTTTCCCTGAAATTAAGTCAGCTTGGCCTGGGTTAATTTTAGACATTATTCATTATGGAACTGGGAGCTCCACGTAACACTCGCCCCTGTTAATCAGTTAGGCAGACTGGAGTTTTGTTTTGCTTTTTTCTTTATGAAATGTGTCAGCAAATATTAACCCATCAGATCAGGATCCCAGATTGCATGACCGTGACGGCATCACAGTTCGTCAGAGCTGATGACATGGACAAGGAGGTCAACAAAGGTCTGCTTCATTAAAGGGAAGGAAAAAATAACAATAGAGGAAAGGGTTACATGATCTTTTCTTCTGTAGCTCTTGGAAGGGGCTAGGAGGCAACGGGTAACGAGGAGGGGGGTTGCCTTCTGCTCCTCCTGCAAGAGTACATGTGATACTTATCTTTCCAGCCAGGGTGCAGAACTGTCAGAGCGAATCTGAGCCAACTGTCAGGAATCTGTTCTCTTCAGGAAGAGGGCAGCTATCCTTTTGTCTTTATCTGTGTTTCGGTTCCCATTTTCTGCTAATTTCAAGACACCCATATACAACCTAGGGTCAAAGAATGTGCTAACTCCACCTAGCATTGACTGGCAGCTGCTCCTAGGCAGGGCATGGCTTGTTAAATATTGATTAGAATACCTTAACTAGCAAACTGTAAACATCCTCAGTAAGCAGTAAAAATTGGATAATCAGCTTTTGTTCTATCCCCCAGTCACATAGCCAACTCTGTCTTACAATTGAACCCTATCCTCAAAGACATTGCTTTACTTTTAGGCTAATTTCTTCACACTTACCCCCTATATGTGGCTACACACACACACTCACACACACACACGTTTGCCTGGTCTCTTCCTGGGAAATAAGAAAATACCAGAACATAGAGCTTACCAAAGAGGCTGCAGCTCCTCTGGCCACATCTATAGCTCCTGTGCCATCCTGCCTCAGTGGTCACATTTGGTGCCACATGCCAGCCACCCACACCTACTCTTATCTGTGAGTAACTGGCCATTCCCAGAGTAAGACTGCAGCCACCTGGTCCTTACTTCTTCATCTTAATGTGGATCTGATTAGTCAGGAAGGGTTACCAGGAAGGCAGGCAGCACTGCAAAGATGGGGACTGGGAGAGAAATGACTGCTGACATATGTGGGCCCTTTCTACCCTTCCCCATTCACAGCGTCATCTCAGGAGGCCCCAGTCTCTGCCTGGTTCTGTAGGGACTTGACCTTGATTCCTCACGATCTGCTGCCCTCCCCCGTCCTTTACACCCCTATTCACTTCTCCACTGCCTGCTTTCCAATTGCCATCAAGCAACAGGCACTGCCCAGGAGGCTGGAGGTTAAGGCAGTACTGAGGTATAGCTTGGCAGGTGGGAGAGAGAGTGAGCTCGGAGAATGCACGTGTGTCCCTGAGAGGACTCTGACACAGGGAGCCAACTCAACAAGTTACCTGGAACACCATCCACCAAGCAGTTTTACTGCTTAAAGTTACATGTCCCAGACGTGTTTCATTGGGATGGTCTGCAGTGAATGTTCAATAATACCCTCTTCAAAATATTTTCCCATAATTAAACTATCGCAGCCATACATTATAGCTTAGAACACTTGGAGCAGGACCAGAATAGCTTTCTGAAGAAAATTTGAACCCTGTGCCTGGGAAGTCCCTTCGGCAGGAGAGGTGGCCTGCTAACCAGGCAAAAGGCCCATGCAGACTACCTGAAATTCCTTAAAAGGATGTAAATCACGCCACTATCTTGGCTGGCTTTTATTATGGAACTGTTCCTAGTTAACACATAGACTGATTCTGCGGAGTTGCAGGAACACAACAACCTATAATCTTTTTTTAAAAATTTTGCCACAGGGCCGGTACACTTGCCAGAGACAGAGAGAAAGGGAGAGAAAGTGAGAAAGCATCCCCTATGGAGAATGGTCACACTGCAGTCCCTTCTCCTCTCTCTCTCCCTCCTTTCAGGATTTTAGGCACACGTGTACATGTGCCTGGCATGTTTTGCAAGCCACCAGGTCCAGGATCCAAACCACTGATGATACAAAAGGGTAATTATGTGATAGTAATCATTGCTTTTCACAGTGTCCCTGAGGCATGCATATGAGTGACCAGGATCTGATGGGCTGGAGAACCGGGGTAAGGTGATTTCAGCATAACCAGACCCTATACAGTAGACACTGGCAACCAGGAACCGATTTTATGGAAGACAATTTTTCCATGGGCCTGGACGGGGTGAGATGGGGATTAGGACAGCATACAACCTAGAGCCCTTGAACCCACAGTTCGCAATAGGGTCTGTGATCCTATGAGAATCTAATACCACTATTGATCTGGCAGGAGGTGGAGCTTAGACAGTAATGCCAGCGATGGGGAGTGGCTGTAAATACAGATGGTGCTTCCATTGCTTGCCTGCTGCTCACCTCCTGCTGTGCAATCCAGGTCCTAACAGCTCACAGTCCATGGCCCAGAGGTTGGAGATCCCTGCTATGGACGGTGCTCCCCTCTTCCTCCCTCTCCCCCACCTCTTATTTTCATATGTGCATACACACTCTCTATCAAGAATAAAGAAAAATAAATAAATAATTTCATTTATGAGAGCTCCACCCTCATAATCTAATCACCTCCCAAGGACCCCCCACCTCCAAATACCATCATATTGAAGATTAGGTTTTAACATAAGAGGTTTGAGAGGACAAAAACATTCAGTCTGACCAAAAAAAAAAAAAATTCAGTCTGTACCAGGGTCCAAGTCCTGGTAATTTTTTTTTTTTTTTGAGAGGTTTTTGCTATAGGGCACATGCGCTTGCCAGAAAGACAGAGAGAGACAGAGAGATAGAAAGTGAGAAATCACCCCCCCCCCAAGGGGTATGGCCAGGCTGCAATCCCTTCTCCTCCATTCTCCTCTAAGGATCTTGGGCACACATGCACACGCACCCGGCATGAGTTTAAGCCACCAGATCTGGGACTCAAACAGCAATCGACTACATGGGAGTTCAGTGACATACCCATTACGCTAACTGCTGGTCCCAAGTCCTGGTAATTCTTCCTTCAAAGGATGTATTCCTTCCTGGTTTTTTCTTTCCACTGCTTATCTTACTGCTTGTTCAGATTATTGTATTAACCAGTTGTCTATCCCCTTTATTCCACTGCCCCAGTTATGCCACATACTACTAAATGGTCTTTGATTCTGCCCTTTATTTTTGGTTTGTTTATATTGTTTACCATGGGGCACATGTTCTTGCTGGAGAGGTAAAGTGAAAAACTACCCTGAGGGGGATGGCCACACCGCAATTCCTTCTTCTCCACTCTCCTCATAGGATTTAGGGCAGGCACACACATGTGCCTGGCATGTTTTTCAAGCCACAGGGTTCAGGACTTGAATGATAGAGTTGGCCCAGTGGGATCCAGTGCCTTACCCAACACCCCAACCTCTGTCCCCTGCCATTTCTATACAGGAGACATATCAATGAACTGATAAGGAATATAAGCTCTGAAGTCAGCTCTATTGCCTATTAGCTATTCGATTTGGGGCTAGTGAACTAAATTTTATGAATTTTCATTTCATCAAGTTTAAAAATATGATGTAAAAAAAGGTACTATGTCATAAAATTATTGTAGAATTTAAGTAAGATAATATTTATGATGTCTTTAGAATATCTGGAGCATATTAAGTGCTCAATAAAATACATTTCCACACATCATAACTTACTGTCAATCTACAGGATAGGGTGTATACTCTTCAGACCACAACTCAACTTTCCACAGTTTGATGCATTGTATTCAGAACATCATTCAGATCCTCCTGCTGTGCAGTCTGACCACCAGTGCCCATCCCTGAACATTGTAGCCCTTGGTGTATTTATGTCTTATCCTTCAGCCACCAGTTCTATCATGCCTATCTATTCTTCTAGGCTGCTCCAAGTTCTAGCTTCTGCATCATGTTTCTTGTATTCTTTAATTCATTCAACCTTAGCACAATGTCTAATTACTTATTGTTTGTCCTATATGTATCTTCATGTGTAAAATTTACAGGAGGAGGTCATAGCAAATAAAAAAGTAAACACATCAGTTGTGGTGCAATACATATGGGACAAAGAATACACTGAGAAAAATAAGAAATAAATGAGTCATTTGTATTTCCAGATTCAGTGAGGTACATTTGTCTGGCAGCTTGGATGAGTTCTTTGATTTTAGTTAACACACTTTTGTTTTCTTGACATAAAAGAGAATGGTTGAGAGGCTTATTTAGTCACTAGATTTTATATAGACCTCAAAAGTCATCAATATTCATCTATCTTCTTTATTCCTGAGAAGCTATACCACTACCAGAAAAAATGGAAGCCACTTTTCTAAACTTTATCCTATGAGTAAGACAGAGAAAGATAGACAGAGATAGAGCATCTCAACAGGGTCGCACTGCTGCAATCCACCCCAGCCTCAGCCAGCTTGGATCATGGACAGACACATGCCGGGCATACTTAGGGAGGCCTCTAGACAGAACTGGTAATCTGCCCATGTGGGTCTGCCTCACAGAGCTTAGCATTTTATTGCTCTGCCATCTTCTGGTCCCAAAGAAAGTCTTCTTATCTTTATTTCTCCTGTTCCTTTGACCATTTTATGGTCAAACTAAATTTGCTGTGTCTCTTTCCTTTATTCTTTGTTAATGTTGCCATGCATTCTATTTTGGTAACTTTAAAATGGCAATCAACGGGTCTTGTGAAAAAATTTTCTGCAAGTGAGAATTAAAGATAGGCTAAGAGAATTAATAAGTACTCAAGGTTTACATGTTATTGAATTATTCTGACAGTTCTTACATAATATTTTAAGTGAAAGGCACATTTATTCTGTTAGTTCCTCAAATATTTGATTTAAAGCTTAGCACACTAATGGAACCCTAATGCTACAGAAAAATGCTCCATTCTTCCCACAAACAATTTTGAGCACCAATTATATTTCAAGCCACATAGCAGTAGATTGTATTGTTTTATAGTGCCTAATCATTTTCTTGAAAATAAAGTAGGAATTCCTACTGCATGATCTATACTTTTGTTTTGTTTTATTCAGCACTTGAGCAGGCTTGAAGAGCCACATTTTGTCCTGTATAGAAGAATACAATTCTAAATAATGGGTATCTTAACCTTAATCCAACCAAAACGTCGTTTAGACATAATTATCTCTTATACAATGCCTGCTCCGGTGAGCAATTTCTGTAATAAATTTCACAGTTGAGGAATTAAGCCTTAGAAATGAGTCATTATGAAAAGAGTGAAGATAAAATAGACCAGCCTTGCGAGGGAGGAAGGAGAAAGACTGGACAGATGGGTTTTCTGGAGGGGGTGGGGTGGACACAGTAACACAGATCCAGTTCTGAAAAGGCACCCTGAGAGAGATGTTTAGTGATAACCTGGTAGTGATTTGCTATCCCTTTAATAATTACTTTACACATTCAGTATGTTAGCCTGCTAAAGAAATTACTTATCATTCAATTCAAGTATTAATCTAACATAAGAAGGAAATTGGGCAAGACCATTTTAACCAGACAAAAGAGAAGCAAGAACCTCACATGATGGTCATCCCTAAAAAACATAATTGAGACCAATGTTTTTAAAATATTACTTAAAATAACAGAAAATTTTCCTTCAAGGAACTAATGACTAGCCTAAATCCTAGATCCCTTCATGGAAGAAGGGAGGACAAAGTCTGCCAACCCACCTTCTGTGCCTCTTGATAGAGATGTTTAGCAAGCATACCTCAAAATCATAAATGCTTTCCTCTTTCACCTTTCAACTGATATTCCTTTTAAAAAAGTAATTATTTAATTTTATTTATTATTATATATTTTTTTTTAATTTCCTACAGGGCACATGCACTCACCAGAGAGAGAGAAAGGGAAAGTGAAAAAACAAGTCAGCCAAGTGAGAGTCCAGCATCTTAACCACCATGTCACCTGCTGGCCCTCAACCAATATTCTTTTTTTTTTTTTTTTTTTTTTTTGGTAAAACCAGGCCACTTTAATGTTTTTTTTATGGTTTAGTAACTAATCTCTTGATGACCACAGACATGTAAGACAGTCTATGTTAAGAAACATCACAGTCATGGTGGTTTTCCAGATTAGTGTATCACCTTCAAAAATTACAAGGAGTTACTTGTATGCAACTGCTATCAAACCGGTAAGACAGCATTTATGCATCCATCGTTTTCAGGATTGTTGAGAACTTGGGCATATTCCCCCCAAACAACCTTGCCTCCTTGTGTCACAAGGGTAAACTTGCTTATATCCTCAATCACAGTACCTTTGGTGATGACACCCACAGTTTTATATAGTGGGGATGAGGGATTCTTCTTTACACCAAGTATTGGCAAGCGAAAGACAGCTTTCAATTCAGGATGTGTTACGTGGCCTTCTTGAAACGTAAGCCCATTGACCTAATGATCTTTCATATTTAGGTGGTTTTCTAGTAAAGTCACATCTCTAACAAAGAAGACTTTTGTACCCACCCTCTTCCATGCCTTCTTTCTCTTTCCTGTTGCAATAAATTTTAATACTTCTATTTCTCCATGGGCTTGAATTATGGGTAGAGGAACTTCCTACTTTCCCACTTTCTCTTTCTGTTTGTGTTTAATCATATTGGAAAGTACTTTAGCTCAGGACTGTCCTTCTCTATCCAACAGATAGACAGGTACTACTCCTGTGGAGTCTTTTCGTCATTCTTTTGTTTGGTGTTCCTCTTTTCATGCATCGCGGTAGTTTTTCATTTGTGTTTTCTCAGCATGGCACTGTTTCTGATAGAGCTTAGCCTTCAGACCAATCATCTTTTTTGCCTTCTTTGAACATTCATGAGTCTCTCAACTTTCCTTCTTTCTCTTTTTCTCCTAGTAATCCAAATGGTATCCACAGTGTTTACAAGGTAATTCAATATATTTATTTTGTAGCATGGTGACCACTCCAGAGTCACCAGGTGCAGCCTCCTGGATGCAAAGAAGTCAATTTTCAGGTCTCAGAGACTCATAAGTGGACCCAGACAACCAATATTCTTAAACTTTACCTCAAAATCATTCAAGGGCTTATATAAACCTTAACTATTTTTCTTGATTTCATAACCAATTCCTCAAGATAATATAAATACTTAATAATAGTTCTCCAGGTTGGGGGCAGGGGAAGTGCCTGGATTTTGTAGACTTCAGTAGATAGACTTTCCGTGGTGTAGCTATTCTTACCATGGTTAATTTCAAGCTCCCTATGTCTTGTTGCTGATAGTGAAGGTGGAAAGAGGTAAACACAATCAGCCTTGTGAGCCAGCACCACCGTATATACTGCTGGTCATAGACAGGTTGCAGACTGGTATATTCCTATCTTTCACCACTCATGTACCTTAGTAGTGCTCCAAAATTTCTACATAAAAGGTACTTGCGAGATCAACCTAATTAGAAAAGAGGGATACGTAAGAAGTACTATTTATATTGGATGATAAGTTTATGAAGAGTGGGTAAGGGGCATGGAAAGGGATAGCAGAGATTATCTGTGCCATTTGTCTGCCCTGGCATAGCCACCCATAGACATCTTCTCCTCTAACCTTATTCCCAGTGTTTGAATCATCTTTGCAATCTCCTCCACATTCTCCTAATCACTCAGTTGGAAATCTTGGAATCACCCATGGATTTTTTTCCCTAGTTTAATTCTTACATACTGCTATCATCAAATACTGCCAGTGCTGTCTCTGCAACCATTTTAATCTCTTTTCTCTTTTCATTCTTACTAACATGGACGGATTCTTCCATACCTCTGTTCCTCATACTTCATCTCTCTACGTGTGAGTTCCTGGCTGGTCAGTGCTGTAAGATGGGACAATTGTTTCTGGTTGACATCAAATTAAGTCTTCCGGGAAGAATTAATCCTTCAAAAATGCTTTTCATATTTATCCCCCTTGCCTATGTTTTCTTTTATATACATTCATTAGAAATTCATTTTTTCCTCTTGCTTTGTATTCTTGGAGACAGTGGTGGTTAAGAACTTGAGTTTGGGAATCAGAGTTACTTGGTTTCGACTTCCAATTCCGCCACTTACCAAGTGCACTCCTTTGGCTAGCTGAATTTCCCTAAGCCTCCATTTCCTCATCTATAAAATGAAGACAATAATTCTTTGAAACTTGTTGTTAGGTAAGTAAATACCATACAGAGTCTGGCAAGTGATAATGGAAGGGGATACCAATCTCAAAAAGAAATGAGTCAGATAGTGGAAGACATTTTTTAAACTGTGCAAAGATGTATCTTATTTCACAGGTAATGGGGAACCATTAAATTTGTGCACAGAAAAGTATAAAATGTGTATGTTTCTTATTTTTTCTTTCTTCTTTTTTTTAAGTTCATTCATTTCTTCCATGAATGAGAGGAATAGACAGAGACAGGGAAACAATACCCACAACAGGGTTTTGACCCTGCAGTTCACCCCCAGCTTCAACCAGTATGAGATCAGGAGTACATGCATGCCTGCATACATACTCAGGGAAGTCTCTGGACATAAACCTAGACCCTTCCATGCAGGTCAGCCTCACAGAGCATCACATTTTACTTCTGCACCACTGTTCAGTCCCCTGTGTGTTTCTTTTAGAAAGGTAACATTAGCATCAGGTGAAGAGTAAGTTTCCAAATCAACTGAATAGACCAATTAGTATTATATTGCACTGCCCTGTGGTATAATAAATTCTGTGAAGCCTGGTAGTGACAGAAGAGGTAGATTTGATAACTGGCAATTAAAGTATGTTTTCCTAACTGCGTATCTTGACATTTAGTTAATTCCAAAAATATAGACAGAAAAATAAAAATAATTTTTTTTTGGTCCCTTATATTGATGTTTTGACCTAATTTTGAGTTTGGCTTTAAGTCATCCTTGGATTTATTGTTTGAGGAATGTATAATTTGAGGACTAACTGCTAGAGCTACCAGAAATAGAAAAGCGAGGTGGGGTGGGGTGGAGGGGTCAACTGATAACCAGGAGTCAGAGAGTCTGGGAAACATAACTTAAGCAAACTTCTATTTTGCAGCCGAACACACATCACTTTAAAAAGCATTTCTCAGCTGTTGACTTGAAAAATACTTCCATTGCCTAGTTGGAGCCTGTAGATAAACAAGGTGGATAAGAAAATTATGGCTTCCTTTAACTAGTTGCATGGCCAGGCTGACCTCCTTACATGGCGGAGGACAGATGGAAAGGGTGTGACCTCCTTGCATGGCGGAGAACAGATGGAAAGGGTGTTGAAGGATGGATTAGCACAAATCCATCACTGCTGATAGAAAACCCACAGGGTGCATGCATGTTCAGTTTTTGCCTAGGTAAGGAGCACTGGCTTTTACATTTTTTATTATTTTTGAGTAGATAATACATTCATATACTTTAAAATTCAAAACATACAAAGGAATACAGAGTGAAAAGTTTTCCACTCATACTCTCCCCGGGCATCCAGTTCACCTGCTCTGAGAGCAATTTCTTATTTGTAGAAATATTTTCACAGCTGTAGGTTGGGCGTTACTGGCATTTAGTGAATAGAGGTGTGTGTGGGGGGGGGTGTTGCTAAACAGCCAACTATCCATAGATTATTCTTCCCCACAAACAACGATAAGGCTTTAATGTCATTAGTGCCAAGGTGAGAAACTCTGTCTCAGAAAAGTGTCTACTTCCTCTTGAACAGATTAAACACATTTTCCAAAGTCTAGGATTCTCCACTCTACCCTAAGATCTATGCTGAATAGAAGTCTTCTGTGTTTCTGTAGTATATTTGGGGTTTTCTGTTGTTTTTTTTTTCTTTTACAATACTTTAATTCCATTTTAAATAATGACTTCCAGGAGTTATAAACTTTAAAACATGAATGTATCAGGGCCAGCAGTTGGTGTGGTGGTTAAGGTGCTGGACTCCCACATGGCCAACCACAGTTTAAGTCCCAGACCTGGCAGCTTGTTTTCTCACTTTCCTTTTTTCTCTCTTTCTCTCTGGTGAATCCATGTGCACTATAGCAAACAAAATAATAATAATAAACAATAATTTTTTTAAAACCCATGAATGTATCTCATTTGTATTTGTGTCCTGAGTGTCTGGCACAAAGAAGGCACTCAGCTTATTAAATGAATGAATGGATGGTAACAGTACTTCCTGTTTGTCTTAGTGTGAGCTAAGGGATTATTTTATTTTTCATCAAAAGCCATTCTTGGTTTTTTTTGTTTAGTTTTGTTTTTTTAATCCTTATTGGATTCACCTTTCCCTTAATTTCTAATGTCCATTTTCCTTAGACTTTTACAGGCTTTTTTTTTTTTCTTACAGAATAGTTGTAGCAGGAAATGTCAACTGAATTAGAAATGTTGGCCTTTTCCCTGATTTGAACATCTATAAAGTAGTTTATTACCACAGTAATATGTCACTTAATTATATGTTATCTTGTTCACTGATAGCTTCTGATTGAATTTGTCTTGTTTCCTCAAATGGATTGAAATCTCCCTAGGGCAAAAAGCAAAACTTTTATATATTCCTGATGCTTAATTTAGTGTTTTACAGACTGTAAAGCAGAAGAGTGACAGAGTCTTTCTCTCTCTCTCTCTCTCTCTCTCTCTCTCTCTTATTTTCTTCACTATAGGGCACATGTACTTGATAGAGAGAAAGAAGAGAGAAAAAGTGAGAAATCATTCCCCCCAGGGGGAATAGCCAGGCTATAATCCTTCCTCCATTATTCTCTCAGGATTTTGGACATGTGTGCACACCCACCCTGCATGATTTTCAAGCCACTGGGTCTAGGACTCGAATCATGCAGCCAGCCACATGAGATCTAGTACCTTAATCTCCACATCACCTGTTGCCCCCCCCCCATTTTTAATCCCAACTCATCACAAACCAAACTCAAAGATCCTGATCACTGCTAATAAACTAATTCTTCACAAGAGCAGAGCACCCCAGGTTCCCTCAGACACCCAGGTCCACCTGACCAACAGTGAAAGGTACCTGGTAGCAGGTTCAGACCCCAAGCCCCAAGGAATTGACCTTGGACTTTGTCTTTGCCTGTGTTCTCTAGGACTAGTTCGTGAATAGATCCCCTTTCACATTTATGTCCATCACTGCAGATTTTGCCACCAGACACTTTGCCATCACTTAATGTGATTAAAGACCCAAGTGTGGAAAGCGGAGGAGTGCCTCCTCGCTGGTGTCTGACAGTTAGAAGCAGAAATCACTAATAAGCTTTCAGCCTGCTGCAGGCTGGTGGTGGTTTCCCACTTAGGTGCCCATCTCTGCACCTGGAAGATGCCTTGCCTGAAGGAAAGCGGGTAGAGTGGAGATCTGGTTTAGATGAGAAACTAGAATGGGGGTGAAGGGAGGTCAGGGGAGTGTGGCAGCCAGAGAAAAAGGCAGTGAGATGAACAGGTCAGGGAGGGATAAGTAAGGACAAGAATAATTGTTTGTAGGGCTGAGGGGGCGTTACTGTCGCTAAATTTATCCTGCAGAAAATTGGTATGCAGAGCAGCTTTGATCATATCTAACACAGGATTTTAAAATGCAAATGCAAAAAAAAAAAATGCAAATACTGAGCTGCTTAGTTTAACTTATCAGCTTGTTGTTTAACCATCCCTTAGCCCTGAAATCCTGTTGCATTCTCTGCAATTAAAACAAGCTTGCAATTGAAGTCCTTCAAAACCTAATTGCAAAAGAAGAGGAAAACATTCAGATCTGGATATCTGACAGGCAAATCAAGTAGATAATAAGAATCCGCTTAATTAGAAAAGGTAAAAATAACCAAAACGTAAATATTTTAATCATCTCTTCTCCAGAGGGCTTCAAATTAAAAAAAAAAAAAAAAAAAAAGTAAGAAGTTAAAAACAGAATAAAGAAAACCTCATTTTAGGCATTTATTTATCTTTTCACTTTTCTTGCTAGAGGGTGTGAGAAAGCACCCTCATTTGGGCACACACGCACACGTATACCCAGGGTGTTTTTCAAGCAGCCAGGTCCAGGACTCAAGCCACAAAGCTGACCATGTGGAGTCCAGCCGCCTTGACCACCACACCCCAACTGGCCCTCTTCTGGACATTTCTTAGCCGCTCATTGATTTTTTGCCATGAATGATCTCTACAGGTGGGAAAACTGACGGGTTAATTTCTCAAATCTGAGTCTTTGGTTTTGCTGGAAAAGAATCCCAAAGTGTACATCTCCCACTCGATCTAAAAAGAAGAGCTCGTTGCTATGTTCGCTTTTCTAGTTAGCTAAGTTACTTCTTCAAATGACGGTGTTTAGGCTGGGGCTTGAAGGACTAGACAATGAAGTCATTTCAGTGTTGGACCAGTTAAGATGGACTCTTTATAAATGTATTACATAATTCCTGCCTTCATAGGTGAATTGTGGCAAAATAAACATGTTTAAAAACGATTATCGATGATTGCTTCCTACTATATTCTAAGCACCATGTTAAGTGTTTAACTCTTATTTAACTCTGTAACAACTCTTGCAGAAAGGTAAATTCCACTTTGTGACATATTCTTAGAGAGAAGGACATTCATGTGCAGTCTTGGAAAGGTTTCTAGTCATGGTTCAGAACACAATACTTCAAAATATGATGCCCTGGTATTTTGAGTATTTTAAGCTGAAGTAATTTGAGATACAGAAGGTGCAGGAAAGACTCTAAGGCCTGCCCCTTCTCCCTGAAGCAGATTATAAGACACCCCTGTGAGAGCTGACCTCCCTATACCCAGAGGAAACGAGCACCCTTATCTTCAAAGAAGGGACAAATTCTAGCTGGAATCTGAAGGAACAAACTTGACTAAGTTTCCTCCAGTTTTGTTTTAACTCAGCCCTTCCTGTCCTTCACATTTTTCCATGATTTTGAATCTTCATCAAACCTAGTACAAAAACACTCAGACCTAACCATTTCTATAGATATTTATTTCTTTATGAAGGCACCGTGTTCCATAAACTTATGTTAAATACATCCGTAGGCTTTTCTCTTGATAATCCATCTTCAGTCAGTTCAATTCCACAGCCCCTTGCTAGAGAACCTAGGAAAGTAGTAGAAAAATAGAGGTTTCTTCCCTCTGTACCAGCCATGAATCCCCTAAAATAATCTGCAAACACATGTTAAAAACAAAATTTTAGACAAACCAAAATTTAACAGTTTATTTAAACAAAGTGTGGGCAATTCAAATCAGGCAGTCTTTCAGAAAATGACGTTTGAGGGACTCGGGCTAGCCATATGGTCACATGGTATAAAAGTTTGTGGGAAGGAAAGGTAAGGTACAAAAATGAAAGTGAGGGAGTGTGGTGGAGAAATCATTGGCTATAACTGGATGGTAGGCTGTAGGAACACCCTAAAAGGTGGCTTCCTATGATTGACTGAAGTGTGGCTACTGCGATTAGCTGTAACTTGGTAACCAGCTCAGGAAAACAGCCTAACATGTATGGTTTCAGCTTATTCAGTGGAGTCCAAGTGTGGGAGTACAGCGGCCATGTTAGGCCAAAATAGTTTAACACATGTATATGTATTTCTAAAGAGAGGATCCATAGTTTTCATCAGCTTCTCAGAAGAGTCTATGGCCCTTGAAATTGGATTACTTATGAAGAGCAAGAATTCTGTATTACTTAATTTAAATGAGGAATATGGCATGCTCCTATACTGCTGTGCTTTTGGGGTGTTCTGTGGCTTCTCTTGCCTCATGATGCTTCATGGACCAGTGATTGAGCTCACCTCCACAAAAAATGTCTCTGTCTCTCACATGGGTAAAACTGACTAACCACATGGACTCGAGAACCAGGTGGTCTATATTTAACACGGTCTTTACCGCTTACAACGTGCATGACTTTGCCTCTGATTCCCATCTGCAGAGCAGCGCTCAGCTCAGGACCATCCTCGTAGAGTTGTCGTGCAGATTAAATGAGTATACAGACAGAAGTGTCTGGAATGCAGAAAGTATTAAGTGAGTTCTTGCTGTGCTGTGGGAGTCTAATCTGTTGTGAATTTAGAAGCCATCTGTCCAAATTGTATTGGACAAAAGACAGAGGCTATTTGGGTCTTCCTGCGTCTAAAAGCCCCCTTTCCCTCCTGGTTTTGCCCAGTCCTGGTTATAGTGGAGTCCAGTGAGATGGCAGATCAGGTATTCGCTTTCTAGAGTATGTTGAATAAGAGAAGAACTGCAGGGAGGAAAGATGGAGCTCTTTCTCTTGAGCCTTTTATTAAAGCACCTGTTACTACTTGAAGTCCTAAGACATTGTTGGCCACAGTCATCTTTCCCTGTTCCCCATTCTGATTTGTATGAGCCACAGTTTGAAGGGAAGAACCAGTAGTTCAGAGCTAGTATCTTTGAAAAGTGCATTTCAGGCAGCTGTTAGTGCCAGAGTATGATTTTTTTTTTTTTTTGAAGGAAGAATAAAGAACTGCTCTTTCCGGCCCGTGGGTGTTTTCTGGGATTGAATCACCTCTCCTTAAAAGCACGCACTGGCAGGATCTGCTGGGGTTCAGAATGCAGAGAAGGCAAAGGTTTCTGATGAAAGAGAGCAGATAAGATCCAATTGACTAGGAGGCCACATGACATTTCTTTTTCTTACCTTTTTCTTGAGGATGAGTATAGTCTCTTACTTCTTGCCTCACTGTTCTCTAGGGGGCTTTGTGTCAGCTATCTGAAGACTCAAATGGCTGTCAGATGGCTGCAGGCAGAGGTGCTCCGTGAAGTCCCACATGCTTGCATAATATAGTTAACCATATCTGAGGAAAGACATCCTGGAGCCCTTGTTCTAGACTTGCAGAGTCCCAATTGAGCAAAAGCAATTGCTACCAGCATAACCATATCTGAGGAAAGACATCCTGGAGCCCTTGTTCTAGACTTGCAGAGTCCCAATTGAGCAAAAGCAATTGCTACCTGCTGGATT
This sequence comes from Tupaia tana, assembly GCA_026018925.1. Classification (NCBI taxonomy): domain Eukaryota; kingdom Metazoa; phylum Chordata; class Mammalia; order Scandentia; family Tupaiidae; genus Tupaia; species Tupaia tana. The sequence continues at coordinate 17,253,199 of JAKSZU010000017.1, forward strand.
GCCGCTGGGACCTGCAGGACATCAGTATCCTGCTGGGCAGGGCTGCCAATTCTTCTGCCTAAGGCTCTTCCCACCCGCACAGCTCTGGAGGAAGCCACAGAGGGTGGGGACTGCCTGTGGCCAGGCTTATTAAGTGTGGGTGTGTGTTCAGAAAACAGGCAGCGTGGCGTTGTAGTGGAACCCACTCTTCTGAGAACAAGCAACAGCAACGGTGGCATCAGCTTTTCATAAGGTGTCCAGTTACATCACTGTCATTTCAGTGATGTGACATAGGCTGACCCTGAGTTACAAACCAATGCAAAAGGAAGGCTCCCTCTCCTATGAAGTTCGAGAGATTTATGTTTTTCTTTTTGTTTTTTGACAACCCCCCCTCCCCCCCCAGTTACAGATAATGAGGAAACAGGCATTAGTGTTCATTAGAATCCAGTTCAACAGTAATTACAAGCATTCAACCTTGAGTGAGTTATTTAACCTCTGGGCCTCAGTTTCCTTTCCTGCTGAAGCTGGGTAATGTTTACTCTGTAGTCTTGCTACATTGCTGGGACAAGGTTCTAACTCCTTGCTCATGAGTCTGAGGGTAGAAGTGCCAAAAGGATCAGCTCTCCAGAGAGCACAGTTTCCATTATGCTTAAAGACAGACTCACTTTGGGGAACCAGTAGTTAGCGTAATGGCTATGTCGCTGGACTCCCACGTAGTCGACCGCGGTTCGCGTCTCGGACCCGGTGGCTTACAACTCACGCCGGGCGCGTGTGCGTGCGTGCCCAAGATCCCGAGAGGAGAATGGAGGAGAAGGGATTGCGGCGTGACCATCCCCCCTGGGGGGTGATTTCTCGCTTTCTGTCTCCATGTCTCTCTCTGTCTGTCTGGCGAGCGCACGCACCCTATAGCGAAAAAACCTCTCCCAAAAAAAAAAAAAAAGACAGACTCACTTAGAGATCCATTCCCTTCTGTGTGATTTATGCCCAATTTGTATGGGATTGGTAAATATGGAGAGCATTATATGAAAATCTTTACTTACTGGTGCCAATGACAAAGACTCTTTCCTTGACCAAACTTTAGTCCAGTTCCTCTGAGCTCTCTCAACGAAGTCTTGAGTTGACCATCCTTTGCAGGGTCCAGTTTTAGCAAGACTCCTGTAAAGCCAGTTTAGACAGAATTCCCCATCTTTGGTATCTGATCACTCTAGTCTGCCTTCAACCACAGTCTTGATAAGTGGGTAGGAAGAGTCCCCTACCTCTGATGTCTCCTGTTAGTACTTTTCTCTCCACTCATCGCCCACCCAATCCACTCCTTGACTATGATTCTTCACTATTCTTGCCATATTTGGATTTGAGCCATATCCCTCTTCTCTATTGCAATAATTTTGACATCTATCACAATAGTCCCAATAAAGTCTTCTTTACCATTTTAACCAGTCATGATAACTTTTGTATGTAGCACAAATCAAAGCTTAAATATTGAGGTTTTTCTGAAGATGTTAACATACGGTGCTTACTATATGCCAAGATGCTATTTATTCTAAATGTTAAATCTGTTCTTCATGACAACTCATTGAGGCAGTACCATGATCCTCAATTTATAAATTCAACTGGGGTCCTGAGAAGTTAAGTAACTTGCCCAAACACACAGACCTAGGGCTAGATAGTAGAACTGGGTAGGAGAACTAACCAGGGAAGACTGCGTCAGTGCCCATGTTCTTAAGTGCAATGTCACACTGCCCTCAGGGGACTGAAAATAAGACTGGAAGTTGACTCTCTCAGCTGCACACAGGATTCAAAGTTAAGTGAGTCCTGTGAAAGAGTAAAGCAGGGCGGCTTGGAGAGCTTATGCCCATCAAAGGGATGGTCCTTCTTTGCATCACTTAGTGGTTGCCATCTGGAAATGCAAGCCTTCCAACTTTTAAATAGCAAGGGAGAAATCTAGATTTTTATGAACAATCTCTTCAATTCAAAAGGAAAAGAACCAGAAAGGCAGATAAACAGAGGGTAGAGGGAAAGAGAAGAGAGGAAGGATAGAGGGAAAGAGAAGACAGAGATGAGAAGGGGAAAGGAAACAGACGGGAAAACCATCCAGAACTCACACATTCATGCACTCACACCTACACACTCTGCAGAAGGGATTCATTCATTCCGGGAGCCACCTGTTTCTAACTTTAGTTTTAGAAGTTATGAAATCTTATCTTAATGATCCCTAGTTAAGATAAAGACATATACGATACTCCTTACCCTCACCCACCAAGTAATTTTTGAAACGATCCTATTTGTCTGCCCTGTTAGAGACTATAGACTTCCATCATTGGGTGAGGGAGTGGGGAGAATGGGGGAGTTGTCTTAGAGCTTGAGCAAGTCTTCCTGGGCTCACGAAGATATTGTGACAATTTTAATAGCAGATATAGGGGACTTTGGAAAGTTTGTGCAAAAATGAAATTAAAGTATGCGTTTATTTTGGTGCAAAGAAATTTGAAATCTACTCATAGTTTTTTTATATTACATACACTCCTCATATTTGAGAGTAGCATTGAATTCTTCTCTAATAATAAAAATCAAGAGATTCTGAGTTTCGGATGTTATCCAAGCAATCTGGGCCTTTCTTCTTGTTTTTTGACCTGATGGATAATTTCGCCTCTATTAACAAAGTGAATGAACGAAAATCCCCTTTCAAAGTTTAGCTAACCAAATCAGCCTTTCATGGAAAATGGAACTATGTCATGCAGTGACTTCTGAGAGTTTTGTGAAGTCATCTTCATCTATGTCTTTTAACTTTATTGAACTTAACTGTACTGAACCTTGAGCTGTTTTCGTATTTTACAGTCCCCTTTGGCAAACCAGGTCTCTTGTTTCCAGCCTCATCACACAGGGCACATTTTGTACCCCTGACTTTATGAGACCTTCCAGCTTTTCATAGCAGGTGTCTAGTGCTCTTGGTTTAAATTGTCTAAACCTGGACTACAGATGCATAAAGCTTAATAAATAAAATACCATCATTTTCTTACTTCCCAAAACAACACTCTTTTTAACTGTGCTTTTTAAATTATTATTGATTTCATTTTATTTATTATTATTATTTTAATTTGCTATAGGGCATCTGTACTCACCAGAGAGAGTTGAGAGAAAGAGAGAGAGAAAGTGAGAAAAGAAGCCACCAGGTCCAGGAGTCAAACCAGGATCGGCCATGTGGGAATCCACACGGATGGCTTTAACCACCATACCACCTGCTGGCCCCTAACATTAGTGTTTTTATTCATATCCATGCTGTGGGTTAAAATTTCCTTAGTCTGAAGCTTGGCAGGATGTTAGAAGGGGCCATTTTGGAGGGAAATTAGATCAATTAACGATTTTCTTTTTAGTTTATTTTTACTATAAGGTGCATGCACTTGCCAGAGAGAGGCAGAGAGAGAGCAAGAGAGAGAGAGAGAGAAAGTGAGAAATCACCCCCAGCGGGGATGGCCATGCTGCATTTTCTTCTCCTGCCATCTCCTTACGATTTGGGGCACACATGCACCTGAACCTGGAGTGATTTTGAAACCTCCAGGTCTGGGACTCGAACTGTGCAGTCAGCCATGTGAGATCCAGGGCCTTAACCTCCACACCACATGCTAGGCCCAGTTAATAGCTCTTTATGCACGAGACCCTGCATTGTGTCTCGTGGTGTGAACAGAAAAGAACCAGTAAGCTTCTCCCCATCGCTCTCAGGGCCTGAAGTATTTTTGGAGAAATGAGGCATTTATACAAGTAACAATGGTACAAAAACTGCACGTGAAAAGCACAGCACGAAGAACACAGATGACCAACCTGTAGGAGTTTTTGAAAAGAGACAGACTTTGTGATTTGAAAGCTTTAGAGGACTTGAGAAAGGAAATGTGATTTAAGTGGGGACTTAAAGAATGGGCAGGCTTTTGAGGATGAGGAGGGCGGACAGTGGGAGAAACGGTGTAACACTGATGCAGAAGGAGAGGGGAGGACAGTCGGGGCACAGCAAGCAATCCCAACAGAAAGCAGGAGGAAATAGAACATAAACCCGGAGCCGGGGAATGAAGGTGTAAAAAAAAAAAAAAAAAAAAAAAAAAAAAAAAAAGTGAAGCTAGAAGCTAGAGAGAAGAGCTAATTTAGAGGAGAAAATAAATTCACTGTTAGATTTCACGTGATAGTAGGTCAGCCGAATTATATTGAAACGAAAGATAACATTGTGTATTTTTCAAACCTGGGCTGGCCAGATTTGATTTTGCCTTATTTTGACGCTTTGTAGCCTGAGGGAAGACTGTGCTATGTGATAAATTATCCATCACATGCAAAGAAATAGGATCCTTGAATTGTGGAGCTGCAAGGGTCCCTAGAAATCATGTAATTCATTTTGCCAATGAGCTAATTTAGGGTCCAGGAAGATTAAGGTATTAGCCTGAGGTGATACAGCCTATTATGTTAAATATTAAAACAGGGCTAGCTGGGGGCTTGGGGGTTAAGGCAGCTTAACCACCACATGACCAACTGTGCAGTTCGAGTACCGGAACTAGTGGCTTGAAACACACACCAAGTGCATGTGCCCAAAATCCGACAGAGGAGAATGAAGAGGCTCAGTATAGCCATCGCCCTTGAGGGGTGCTTTCTCACATTCCTTCTTGCACTGTCTCACCAGTGAGTACACACAACCTACAGCAAAATTTTTTAAATGCATACTTTTTATGTTTAGAGAACTAAATCAATATATATTATATACACCAATATATAATATAAATATGAATATATATTATATATGTGAGTTAATATATATTATATAGAGAGAGAGATAGCCACTAGCCTCTGATCCATTGCTTTATTCACATGACCTAGTATGTCATTATCTTTTCTAAAAAATATTTATCCACAAGTACATACATATAGTTTTACCTCAGAGCGTGCTCTAGATCATATCAAATCTATTTTTTAAAAATTCAACCCTTCCCCGCCTTTGGGTACCTCCATCTTCCCTGTCTCCAACTCATCATTCTCCCTCCATTTAATAGCTAATATGCTTCCTTCTAAATATTTTTAGAATTTCTATGATTGTACAAGTTCTGTATCTCTGTATGTGTACAAACGTGTGTGTGGAATGTTTTAGGTCACTGTTTTATAAAAACAAAAATGTAGGTGCACTTTTCTGTGCCTTGTTTTTCCTCCAACCACAAGGACTCATCTCAAGGTGAAAAGTTATAACCTAATTAGCCACATACTTTAATGCTTGTGTAATACTCTACAGTAGAGCTATGCCTTGGGAACCAGCAGTTAGCATGATGGCTATGTCGCTGGACTCCCACGTAGCCGACCGCGGTTTGTGTCCCGGACCCGGTGGCTTAAAACTCACGCCGGGTGCGTGTGCGTGCGTGCCCAAGATCCCGAGAGGAGAATGGAGGAGAAGGGATTGCGGCGTGACCATCCCCCCTGGGGGGTGATTTCTCACTTTCTGTCTCTATGTCTCTCTCTGTCTGTCTGGCGAGCACACGTGCCCTATAGCGAAAAAAACCTCTCCCCAAGAAAAAGTAGAGCTATGCCTTGATTTACCCATTCTGCCATTCATGAGGATCTGTTTGCTTCTAGCTTATGCCTCTATAGATAGTATTCTACTAAATATACCTGTATCCATATATGCTGCTGTTTTTTATTTCTATTGATAAGAATTGGTATCATTGGGTTAAGGACATGTATGTTTATTTTTTTCTTTCTTTTATTTTCTTTGTATGTTTAAAGAACTGAATTGCTTCCCAACAAAAGGTATAACAATGCAGATTTGCACTAATAAATAGAAATATTTTCTTTTAGGCCAGCCCTATGGCCTAATGATCAAAGGAGCTGAAACCCCCCCTCCTCACACTTCCCCATGGCTGACATTTGTTTGAACCCCAGCCCCTAGAGCTTTACAAATACACGGAAAGTGTGTGTATGTGTGCCCCAAATCCTGACAGAATGGAGAAATGGAGGCGAGGGGATCGCGATATGACCACACCTCATTGGGTTTTCTCTCTTCTCTGTCTCTCCCTGGTGAACACATGTGCCCTCTGACAATTTTAAAGAAAGAAACTTCCTTTCACTGTGTCTCCTCAGGCTGTGGTGTTTTAAGTCTTTCTTTTTTTATGTGTTTGCAAGTACAACTGGTGTGAAGTAAAATCACATTGTAACTTTATTTGCATTTCTTTGACTGCAAATGAATTTGATTACCTTTTCATAAACTTCTTGGATATTTGGGCTTCCTGTCTTGTAAACTGTGTTTTCATAGTCTATCCATTTTTCTAACCAGTTACTTGGGTTCCATGTAAACTTTTCAAGAGTTCCTGTATCATAAATATTTTTACCTGTCCCCTAGAATTGCAAATTCTCTTTTTTCAAATCTATTGTATTTGTTTAGGCATCTTTGGTATGCAAACGTTGTGAATTTTATCAAATCACCTATATTCATGTTTTCTCTTATATTGTTTGCCTTGTTAAGGGAAGACTACCTCCCCTGCTGGTAGATTATATAAATGGGTCTTAGATTTTCTTATGGGATTGTTATTGATTTCATTATTTATTTTACACTTTAACCTCTAATCCCTCTAAGACATTTTTGGAATTGGTGTAAGATAAAGATGTAGGTTTCTTTTCTTCCAGATGAATAAACACTTTGCCAGACCCTGGTATTAAATAAGGTAATCTTTTGCCTCTAAATTGAAATGCCTCTCTTGTCATATATTAAATAAATCATTTCTATTTGGATCTCTTTCTAGCTATTCTGTTTCACATATCTATTTATGTCTGTTTCAATACTTCCTGATTTAATGACAGCTTTATAGGATTTTTTGCTATCTAGGAAACGAGACTGTACAAATGACTTGAAGTAGTTATCAAACCAGTAGATACATTTCAAGCCTATTTGCTAGACAGCAGTTGGAGGCAGATGAAACTAAAATAGCAAAATAATATGTGTGTCATTAATTTTTTTTTCAAAATCTTTCTTCCCAAGGTCTGTTTTCACACAGGATGAAAAGGTTTAATGTGCTATGAACATTTACAACAGAAACATTTAGGAATGTTTTTCGATCCTTACATGGTGTACCACAGTAACAGTCCTGTTTCCTCTGTCGCAGGCTGCCTGGTGCCTGACTGTGGCTTCACTCTGAGCTGCGACTGCTTCCCAGCAGGAAAGCAACTCAAGGGAGAACTCTGAGGTGTTCCTGAAGAGAAATTCCATGGGGACTGTACCTGACCCTCTGAGATCAGCCAAAACCTCCCTGATCACAGCTCCTGGAAAAGAGGCCCTGGGAGAGCCACAGGCCGCCTCCCCTCCGCATCCACCAGCTCTTCTGTGTAAGAACGCCAATGGCCTTTCCAGCACCCCTGCAGGACCAGACATCAGCCCCAGGGCACCGGCAGAGGCCCTGATGCAGGCTTGCCAGCATGAGCCCACCGGGCCAGATATGTCTTCCCCCGTCTTCAAGGAGGTGGAGAAGGTGTCTCCCACACTCACCTCTCCTGGCAACCCCCAGCTGGCGGGAAGCAGCGAGCCCACGGCACCAGCCCTGAGTTCTGCAGCAGGTGACGGTGTTGTACACGCACCCTCCATAATGCCGGCCCACCCGCACAGCCACCAGGCCGTCCCCGGAGACCTGTCTAATGCCAGCCCTTCATCAGCACCTAAAGAGTCTCTGGGGAAACCTCAGAGAGCCTCACAAGGAGAGGGACCTGAGAAGTCAAGCTGTCCTGCAGGAGTCACCTGTGGGGGCAGCAACGCTCAAGTGTCCTGCGAGTTTCCTTCTCAAGAAACAATTCAGGGAAAGGTGCAGGCGCCACCCACAGCAGCCAGGGTGACGGGTCCGCCATCCTCTCCCACAGAACAGTCTGATGGGGAGAGACATAGAGCCCTCCACGACTCTGAGACGATGCCCTGTGACCCTCCAGCTGGAGAGGAAGGATGTGCGGAGAACAAGCAGCCCTCTACCACTGCCTCGGACACCCAGGGCATGACGTCTCACCCATCCTGCCTCCCTGGAGAAGCCTGCGCCCCGGCTCCGGAGACCGTGCAGCTGCCCGCACAGCATCAGGAGGCCTCGCGGTTCAAAGAAGCCAGTACAATGACCAGCCAGGCCCACGGCGAGATCCAGGGTCCCAGCAGAGCGCGGCAAGACGCCGAGGTGCAGGCCGTGGCCAAGGTGGAGAGCAGGTCGGTCTCCACCAGCCCCAGCATCCTCACTGCATTCCTAAAGGCAACCCCTGCCCCTGAGCGTCTGGAACAACAGGAACAGCTGCGTGTCATCTGCCACGGTGGCAGCCACACGTTGGAGCTCTCCAGCAGCTCGCTCACGCCCCTGGAGTCGGGCCAGTGCCCTGGCTTGGTGCCGCAGGTGCACATCCAGGCAGCTGCTGCTGTTCCCGCAGCCTTCGGCGGGGAGGGCAACCCAGCGAGCCCGCCAGGCCAGGTCCTCGCAGCCCCGGCCATCAGCGTGGCCTCCGGCAATGCCCAGGATACAGGTAAAGACGACGGCAGGTCAGCAAGGGTGACGCTGGCCGGGGAGTACCCGACCGCCAAACAGCCCGCAGGTGCGGATCCCACCTCCCTGCAAGCGGGTCGCGCCGCCCAGACTGCGCTCAGCGCCGACAGCCACCCCGGGACAGATCGGGAGCTCGGGAGCTCTGAGTCTGCAGTGAAAACCACAAATGGCCACAGCGTAGACCCAGGCTGCAAACTGTCCGACTCGTGTGGCCCTGCCGGCACAGCTGCGCAGCCGGTGAGCTTGGACCCCACGGACAAAGGAGGTGCGAGGGAGAGGAAGCCTGCGTCTCCCCAGATCGTGAGAGAACACGAGGCTCCGGGCCCCGATACCCTCGACGCCAAAACCGTACTGCTCAGTGCGAAAGCTCAAGAAAGCGGAGGCGCAGGGTCAGCTGCTCAGCCCACACCCTCCCCAGTTAGAAAGAGCCAGGAGGGCGCCTGCGAGGAAAGCAGACAGCCCAAGACCGCCACCAGCCTGAGCCTGCCCTCTGAGTCCCTGGGCGACTCCAGCCCGGGATCCGGCAAGAGGACCCCTTCGCGCTCGGTCAAAGCCAGCCCGCGCCGGGCCAGCCGCGTGAGCGAGTTCCTCAAGGAGCAGAAGTTAAACGTGACGGCGGCCGCTGCGCAGGTGGGGCTCACCCCCGGAGAGAAGAAAAAGCTCGGCCCCGACTCCAAGCTCCAGCTCAAACAGTCCAAGCGCGTCCGGGACGTGGTGTGGGATGAGCAGGGCATGACCTGGGAGGTCTACGGTGCTTCCTTGGACCCGGAGTCCCTGGGAATCGCCATCCAGAACCACCTACAAAGGCAAATCAGGGAACATGAGAAATTCATCAAAACCCAAAACAGCCAGAGCCGGCGATCCATCTCCTCAGATACTTCTTCTAACAAGAAGCTCAAGGGACGGCAACACAGCGTCTTCCAGGCCATGCTGCAGAACTTCCGCCGCCCCAACTGCTGCGTCCGGCCAGCGCCGTCATCCGTGTTAGACTGACAGGGAGCACGGGTGCAGTCTGTGTGTGTGCGCTTACCGCGGCCCTGTGCGTCTGTGTATAGCCAAGTGTACTTCGTGTCTTTGTGAAAACAGACAAACACACACACACACAAAGAAACACGAGTCTTAGTATAGGAAATTGCTGTTGAAAGTTGCTGGGTCCTTGGACTGCAGCTATATAAATAAAAATATCATTTCGGTTTGAATGAAAGAAAAAAAAAGAGAAGTAAGCTTCACTGAAGGTTTGCAACCTTGATTGAGTGGAAATAATATTCGCCAGTTTTTTTTTTTTTTTTGTATGATGTTGCTTATAGAAATTACGTTATTATTATTATTATCATCCACGTGTCATTTTATAGTACTGCCTCAGTTTATCACATGATGGCATTTCCATTCAAATCTCTAAAATCCTTACGTGAAAAAATAATGAAAACACTATTAGCAAAAACACTTTTATAATTCCTAGTCTTATTGCAATAAAAATGCTGTTACCACTCCAAATTTAAGTAGTTGATAAGAACCACAATCTAAAAAACTGAAACAAATTTGGCTCATTCCTAGGCCAGATAATATTAAATAAGAGTGTGTAAAATGTGTAAAATACCAAATATGAATTAGTATTTATAAACATCTACAGATAACCTTTTTTATAAACCCTGTTATAACTGTTAATAAATATAAGAAAGTAATATTAGGAATATTAACTAAGCCTCTGAATTTGAGTACTGCCTATATCTAACTTGGATTTGTCTATACAAGTTCTCCTGCATTAAGGCAAGGTGAATCTCTGTAATTCTGACTAAATTAAATGTATATTTTATTACCCTAAAGAAAGTCATAAAATTAGGGATAATACTAAATGTTATGTTGTACAGGTGTTCTCCAGTAATATCCTAGTGAAAATGTTAAGGTTCTGGTAACGAATTATAAGCAATAGATTACCAAATACTGATTTTTCCGTGTTGATATGAGAAAAGCCTCCTGAGTGACAAAAACAGTATGTTCAATGTAGACTCCTACAAACAGAATACAATTTGTGTTTTTCTTTTGATTTGATTCAGTAGATTTTTTATTTATATATTTATTTTTGCTTTTTTTTTTTTCAGATAGATTCAGTAGGTTCTAACAGCAAACACAGACAACACCAAAAAGAACACAGGTTACAGTTCTTCTGTGTAGACTTATTTCTGTATGTAGACTGATAACCATTTCATTGCTTCAGTTTATAATCTGGAGTATAAAGCTAAGATCTGCAAACTTACTGATTTTAAGGGGAATATCATCATATGCCACCCTTCGAACCCCATAAAAGAAGAGGCCTTTACACAAAACATGATCTGAGCTTTGTTTTAAGAACACAGGCACCTGTTTGAACTGAACTCTCTCATGTCTCAGAGAAGAGCGTGTCCTGCAAACCGTTGGCCTGAGTGACCAGCAGTGGCTTGATATTTGGCATAGTGTGAAAAGGGGGACTGAGGGGTCTGGGAAGGTTTCCCTTCCTGATCCACCATAAGAAGAGCACGGGTCTCCGTCCTACATTCAGAAAACCAGACTCAGATGGGAAAGGGTCACTGGTTGCCTTTTCTTAACTCTTTCCCCTGAGGAGCCAGAAAATGCGATCTTTCCAGACTCACAAATGTCCTTCATACAATCATTTCACGTGATCTGCCTTGGCTTTTTTAGTTTAGTTTAGCTTTGCAGATTCTGAACATATGATGAAAAAAAAAATTAAACCCTGAATATAATCACCACAAACTATACTGGACATAACCTAAATCCGTAAAAAGACATTGATTTCATTCAAACTAATGTGACTGTATCAGAGCCTGAAAATGGCCGTTACAGTGGTGGGAACTTACAACCAAGTCTTTAAGGTATCCCATATTTCAGTTCCTTACCATTTGGCCTCTATTAACAGGGCTATCTAAAGTAGAAATTACCATCAAATTACCAACCAAATTATTCTTGATGATCTATTTAGTCAAATGCTCTCTCTTTTGGTCTCAAATACCCCTTTGTAGTTGTGCTCATGTCAGATGCCTTTGCCAGGACATTATCTCAGTCTTCTCTCCCGCTGGCTGGCTCTCACTCACATCGGTGGATCTGCTGTGTATACACAGAGTACACCCTGTGTACACAGTGGTGGTTGTCAACAGTTCCCACTCTAGGTGGGTGGGCCCCAGGTAATCCTCTGCCGTGAAGTAACTGGAACAGGCTGTTCCTGCATTAAAATAGGAAAGAAGAATTCAACATCCAGTAATAATATTTATTTTCATGAGCTTAGAGTAGCCACATGATTTATAAATAGTTAAATGAAGCAGAGGCCTGAAAGAGTTGTAATTTGTCCACATTAAATAAACGAAAGCTGCTAAATTTGGTATTTTGTCGTGCCTCTCAAATTACAACTTGAAGAAAAATGTTTGATGTAGTAAGCTTAACTGATCCTCTTTGGTGCTAGAACTAAATTCCTTACTTCTACCGCACTCTAGAAAATACCACAAAAATTTACAAGACCGTTCTTGTTTTGTGGCATATTGAATCTTATAGAATTAGCCTCTTTTATCAGTAGAAACAATCATAGAATTTTATCATCAAATGGATAAAGAAGATAGGAGCCTATGCAAGACAGCAGTGTTTTTATATTATGGTAGCTACCCTCAGTTACTCTCACAATAAACCTTATTTGAAAGTGTTCCTTCACTCAATCTGTGATACAGCATTAGATATTTGGTATATCATTTGTGACACCTTGGATCTATTCAGCAAATGAAGTTGCAAAACACTCTTTAGACCTACTCACGTATTCCTTACTTAACTTGCATGACACACAGTGGGTTAAAAGTTGTTTGATTTTATCCTTCACTTCTTCTAGATATGACTGGGTCCTTTATAATGCCTTTGAATTTTTGAAATATTATGAAGGAAATATTTTATTAAATCAAGAAATAGAAAAGATTTCTTAAACCAGTTGTAAAAGAGGTAAGTTAGAACTCAGTGTCTGGAAGGTAATTGACCACAGTGTTAAAGATGATGTACCAAGTGAACACTAGAATTTTTAACTGAAATCCTGTTATTCTGTTTTTGTGACCACAGGAATAACATCATAGCTTTAGCTATCATGTTTATTTTGAGTGCTTTTCTAATTATGCCATTCTAGATCACTGGTGTTTGAAATCATAGATCAACTTCTTTATGTACAGTAAAATCTGATTAACCTTTGTATTTTAGATCGGTGGCATAAGTTGAGCATTTTGGTAAATCAAGGTTAACCCCAAGCCTTTTTATTTGCATCCAAAGTGAAATACTTATAAAATATATTAGTATGTTTCCCTATTTTGAGAAATTCAGCTATTGAATGTAATTCGATCTTTGATCATGTTTTTAATGCCAACAATTGTCTGATATGTACTATTTTGGACACCAGTGTTCTTCATGTTATAAGTTAAACATCAAAGTTGAAATAAATTAAACTGAATATGAACCTACGTCCTAGAGGTCAGATCTTGGAACCAAACCTTTAATAGGAGGTTGCCATTGTAAAGTAGAAAGCAGAAGAGGAAAAAGGCATTTGGTCATATCCCCAAGTGCTGAAGTTTTACTGTTCCTGGTTTATACTAACGCTGTTCCTCTGATTCTGGGAATCGCTGTCATTCTGGGAAGCCTTGTATATACCACAGCAAGAATAGAGCATAATATGATGTAAAAATTGCTTACAGAGGATATGTACCCGTGTGCTGTTCATGTCAATTGTTAAGCCTTCGCCGTATCCACTCTCTCACCGTTTTGCTACCAAAATGTGAGAAATTATTGTCTTCTTTTCCTCCTACATGTTGTGCCAAGTGCTAAAAAATATTGGTCCACTTCTAGCACCACATACTTTGTTATATCCCTTGTCTGCCTTTTAAGACTCAGTATAAAGAAAAACAACACATTAGGATAAGGTTTGCATCGATGTATATGTGTTTTTATTGAAAAGTGGGCACTCGTCACCTTGTGTAGACCTCCTCCTGCCTAATTGACTCTCAACAATGCCATCAAGGACAGGACACCAATGCCCTCTCCCCTCTCCTGCTTGGTCCCAAGTGGTGTCTAAGAAATAAGACCTGTGAATTTCCCTTTCTGATGATACAGTAAACTCGGCAGTGTCTTGAATAAGTGAGCTGACCACCTGGTTCCCACCCATTCTGTCTCTGCAGTGAGTTAGGAATCGTCCATGTCTGCGTCCATGTTTGCTAGTTCGCATTCATACCTGAGCATTTTGTTTTCAGCGAGCAATGTCCTTTGATGTCGTGAGTGGCCCTTCTGGTGGATTTTCTCCAACTGCAGGTCAGCTCTGCCACCTGACAGCTCACAGGCGCTGTACTGACTCTCCCATTCATCCTCATGACTATATCCATCTCTTATGAAGTTCTGCAACTAGCTCAGTAATTCGAAATGTCATCTGTGCAGACACACGGGCTTCAGGATGTCTGCAGAAGTCTAGACATTTTTGCAAAAGGGGAAAACATAGTCTTGTAAATACTAAAACAGATTTCCATGAACTTTATCCTACTCTCAGAAAAAATAAATAAATAAATTCTCCTTGGCTACAGAAATCAAATGAACTTGGTTTGCAAAGACCAAGAACATAAATGAAGATGGATTGAGATTTAAAAATGCTCTGTCTCACAAGTAACCAGTGAGGTCTGCCAGAGGTCATTACAGCTACGTTTAACTGTGAACCCTCACCAGCTAAACTACTCACTTGCCACAACCAAATAACCTCTCAGAGTAAATCCAATACATCTGTATATATGTGTAGATAGTAACAACAGAAAAAAATTCTGGAACATTACTTTGGGCTGTGAGGTATGTCAAGTGATGATAATTATAACAGACATTCAAATAACCACAGGCCTTGATGAAATGACTGTGGGGGCCAGAATGGTGCAACATGATGTTATTTACAAGTTGTTGTTTTTTTTTTTTAAAGACCCAGATATCTCAGATACTAATCATGAGAATAAAGACTGTTGAATATGAAATTAAAGCCAAGCAATAATGTGCCAAAACAAGGCAGTTTTACCAGCAAGTGCATCTATTATGGACACACCATTATATAAGTTTGGTTTGTTCTATGAAGACTGACTATAACCCACAGGATAAAATAAGCAAAGGTATAATTTCTGCTTTATTGCCAGAAAAACTTGTTTAGAGGCTGAGTAAAAAGGTGCAGCACTGGAGACCATTGGCAGGAATACAGTTAACATCTCTGTTTTCATGCTAGCCAAGACAGAAAAGAAGCCACTGAGAGTCTTGCTGGCTTAAAGTTCAAGATAGTGTCAACCAGAAACTTTGTTGAAATGGAAAGGGTAAACTTATGGTATTATTCTTCCTAAACACTAGCACATAAGAAAGCACTTCAATTCATTTTCCCAGAGGATTACCAGCCTTAACTATGAAAAATGGGCTCCCAAATGTAAAATTACTAAAACATGATTACTTATATCAAAAGGGGCTTCAAATAATGCCTTACTGATGTTCCAGATGGGCATTTCCAAATACCAATTCTTCATTGAGTATCTTTCTGGGTTCAAGTTCAAAATTAATTGGCTGCCATATAATAGGAATAAAAACCACATATTTTCCATTTCAGAAAAAAAATACTGATGAACAATCAATGTGATAATTATAATGAGATATCCTAGTGATTTAAAGTGTGTTAAAATTAAATACAAGAGAAATGTTCACTTTTTCCTTTACCTCTTACATGTAGAGATGTCATCCATTTTATTGCTTGCTCTTTGATATTGCTGCTAGTATTACTCTTCGTTACTTTAAATATTAAATAGTTTATTCTTTAGAAAAATTTTTAAGCAGTTAAACATTTTTTCCTAACTTATATCATTGCTTTTAATACAATAAAGGTTGTATACAGAGCAAAATCTATCGAATGAGTAAAAGGGGCTTATAATCAGCAGCCTTATTGATTTTGGTGTAGACGCCTTAGCATTTATTTTAGACTACACTTTGAGTACATTAGTTTTCATAGTGTTTTCCAGCATGTTCTGAAATGATGCTGGCAAATCATGAGATTGCAGTATTACCGTCACACTCCCAATCCCTCTAGGAAAGGAGAAACTAGTTCTTGTTCTAAGGCCATCTATGGATACCTTCTATTGAGATTGAGAAAGGTCAGCATGGCCTGAAAACTCAAGAAAAATATATACTAACAATTACTAAATTTCTAAATGTATTTATCTTTGCTGTTCTAATGTGTGAACAATATGTCGTGCATAATACCGTAGCTGGTTGTGGTATATCCATACAGTCCATCAGTGTGTACAGTCTGTGAGTGATTGGCTTTCTATTTTTATGTGTAGAAAAAAAAATAATGCGCTGTGTCCCGTTTAAAGGCCAATTTCCATCATCGGGTAGGCACATGTACAAAAATGAATAAAGCCAACAAAAGTATGCGTGTGTATTCACTAATAGAATTTGTCTTTTCATTTGTGAAGGTCAGAAAGGGCTGGTTTTTTTTTCTTTTTTTTTTTAAATCATCTCCAAGAGTAGATAACATAATTATCACAAAGGCAGAATAGTAATCAGTACACTGGCATATTAATAAATATGCCAGAGCTAATTAACCACTCCATTAGTCACAGGTAAGGTCAGTTCTTTGACCACTGGGATGATTTACATTCCTCACACATCCTCTCTGTGTTAAGTATGTGACTAGGATGTACATACTATGGGTGTGATTGTGTACATACCTTGTATGAATTATCTAAATCCTCAAAGCAGTTGTAGGAAAACAGAAAAAAGAAACAGTTGTTAAAAGCCTTGGAAGGGCTAATCAATATGTATTTTCTACACATAAAAATGTATACATGGCATTACTGTAAATAGCTTATCTATATATAAATGCACACATAAATGCATTTTATTCTTACTGGTATAGTCAAATAAATCCCAAATTAAAACAACTAATTAAAAGCTATATCTTTCTATGACTATTCTTTTATACAAATATTAACATTGGATTAAATGCTCTACATTATAAACTTCTGGTAACAGATTCCGTGCTTAGGAAAGCCCACCTCTCAAGACTACAAAAATTTAGTTAGCATCTCACTGAGACATAGACTGATACCTGAACAATTTCAAAGTGTTTATGTTATTTCTATCTTTTTCTTTTTTAAATTGCCATAGGGCATGCACACTCACCCCAGAAAGACAGGGACAGAGAGGGAGAAAGCACCCCTCAATGGGACATGATCATGCCACAATCCCTTCTCTATTTCTCCATCCAATCACAATTTGGGGCCCATGTTGTGGGCCCATGTATGCCCAGTGTGTTTTTCAAGTCACTAGGACTAGGATTCAAGCCACAGATAGTCATGTGGAATCCAGCTCCCTTAACCAGTAGGCTACAGAACTGACCTTCAATTTATTCTTGAAAGACCTAGTTTTATATCTAGAAATGCCAAACACTAGGAAAAAACAATTGTTTTGGAGACTGTATTTAGACATTCAACACTGTGTTTATTTTCACAGGTTGATAAAACCTCTATATTTACTTGGAAATATATTCCAAGATTTTGAAAAAGTCCATAATCACTCAAGGAAGCAAATGATTGCAGGCATTCTTCTCTTGAGATCACCAAAACAATGTTTACCAACACTAAAGAGAATCAATCATTATAATAAAAAAAATTATATATGATGTTGATAGGATAATATGAGCAATTGGGCATTTCTTAAGATGGACTCAAATAAGAAATTATTATTACTGGTGAGAGGCAGGAGTATTACAACTGTGAGACTGTCCAAATCTCTTTCTCTCTCCCTTCCTCCTATCTATCTTTCTCCCTCATTAAAAAAAAAAAGAAAGTCTGACTTGATTCTTTAAATATGATTAAAATCTCTAATATGATTTGATCCTGATTCCTTGATATTAAAACTTACATTGGCTGAGTATTAGGTTGAAAGTATGAATATAAATAACAGAATCTCTCCTTTATAGAGAATTCCACTTGGCAAAGTACATTTCTCTGTAGAAAGTTAAGACTCAAATTTAAATACATATTTATGTCTTCAAGAATGAATGCACCATCTTTATATCATAGATAAAAATTAAAGCTTAAGCAACTATAGGAATACTATAGCTACAGCTATAACTGGAGTGCTTTTTAAATACTAAAGACATACTTGTTTACAAAAATAACATACCTGAAATTTTAATATTTGTCAATATTTACTATTACCAAAAAGGTATATTTATGTAATTATTTTGGAAGATATGTATTAATTTAAATGCCATTGAGAAAAATTATAACTATCAATATAAAAATCATTTATGTGTGTAAATACTTAGCTGAGAACGACTGAAAGTATAGTGTGATATCAAATCACCGAAGAAATATATTCTAAATAAAAAGTCCATTTATGAATGTATCAATATTAGAACCTAAGGTTATATCTTTTCATAATGTCTATATTCACAGATTATAAAATGGTTTATTTAAGAAAGTTCCCATCCTCTGGATGTTGGTTAATAAGACTTTATTTCCTAAGGGGGAAAAGAGAAGGAATGTTACGGTTTATAGGAAAGTAGATAAAGATTTCAGAGTTAAATACACTCCCACCTTCATTTTGAATTTGATTTTTGAGTGGGTTTTTAAAATATTGAAATGCAATTGGCGAGTTAGTTTTACCCTTAAAAAGTTTATCAGAATATGATTTTTTGCATCTCACTTTCCATAATAAACATACTAGAGAATAAAACTTACGTTGTTTATTTGTTGATGTTGTTATCGCTGCTGCTGCTGCTGTTGAAATTGGTTTTTGACCTGAATGTTTAGAATCAGTTGATTTTCAATATGATACATTTCTACCACGAGGCTGCTTTGGGGGCTGGAACTATTTTCAATGAAAGAGCTTTATTTCTTTCATTAAAACAAAATTCTCATTGACTCAACAATGCCCTCAGGTCATCAGAAGTAGTGGTTTCTCCTGTACTGGGTGGCCAGGTGTGTGTGTGTGGGCGTGTGCACACATGCATGCACTCTTATTTAGTGAGAACAATGACTAAACCATTTGTGGGTACAGACAGAGATAGGTGTACAGGCCATGGGACAAGATGGGTGACTTGGATTACCTCATGCCCAGGATTAGCTCCTTCTTATCTGCAGCAAAATTCCAGCCTCTGCTTACTCCTGAACAAATAAATCAAGATCAAGATCCTAGATTCCTAGGAGACAGAAAGCCCAATTATGTCCTCCAAGCTGGCTTGACCATTAATGAAATTAATACTCTATGTCGTTCCATACTTTGATCTCTTTTGCTTCCTTGAATCTGTCTTAACTCATAAGGAACTGTAGGGAACAAGAGGTATAATATTTATGAACCTAAAAATCATAAAATAATGATTTAGTGAATTATCTAAGATACGTAAACAGTGATTATTTCAAAATTTCCAAAAGCTATACTGTCCCTCCAACGACTGTATATATAGAAGTATACACTATTTGAAACTAACTCGATGCTCGGAAGCTGCCATTTTCTTATACTTGTATACATAGACATTAATTCTTGGCAAAATGAAACTTCATCCATTTCCGAAGATGTAAATCCCATTCATAGAGAAGTTGGCTCATACACAGTCCTTGGAAGTCCTGTAGGTATTTGTGTCCCATCCACAGGTATTATCTCATTAGGGACCACTTCTGGCCAACTGTTTTCAGTCATCCACATTTTAAGTGTTGAGCAGTAAATAGAAAATCATTTGTCTTAGCCAAATCTGGCTTCACTGGACTGGTCATGAACTCAAATGCTTCTTGTTCCTTATGAAGAATCTGCCTTTTGCAAATTATGTACTATCATATTTATTTCACCATACTATCTTAGTCCATTGGGGCTGCTGTAACAAGACATCATGAATTGAGTATCTTATAAACAACAGAAATTTATTTCTCAGAGTCATAGAGCTGGGAAGTTCAAGATCAAAGCAGACTTGGTGTCTGGTGAGGGCTCATAGACAGTGTCTTAGTCCTTTTTACATTGTTAACATAAATGCCTGAGATTGGATGTGTTATGAAGAAAATAGAAGTGTATTGGCAAAGCTCATGATTCTGGTAGTCAGAATCTGCAAAGTCCGAAGGCATCACAGAATAGCATAAGATAGTGTGATCTCTATTTATGAGATTTCCTGTCTTGTTCTGGCTTTATTCCCTCTGCTTATGTGACCACAAAAATTCAACTATAGGAACTTTGTCCTAATGAGCTTTTCACACCCAAAAGCCCCACCCTGGGACACCATGAATGAATTAAGTTTCCACTCCACACCTTTATAATACAATCAAGTCACAGCACTTGAGTTACTTTTTCTTTTTAAAAGACTTTTGCTATAGAACACATGCACTTGCCAGGAAGAGAGAAAGAGAGAGAGACAAAAAGTAAGAAATCACCCCCCCCAGGGGGGAATGGCCATACCACAACCCCTTCCTCTCCATTCTCCTCTCAGTATTTTGGGTATGCACACACACACACACACACACACACACACACACACACCTGGCATGAATTTTAAGCCACCAGGTCTGGAACTCGAACTGCTGTCTACTATGTGGGAGTCCAGTGACACAATCATTACACCATCTGCTGGTCCCAGCATAGCATTTGAATTTCTAAGGACATCCAATCTATGCCCACTGAGACAAAATTCCAAAGCTTGAAACTTTGGGGCACAAACCATGACCCAAATTATAACATATATAATTTATATAACAGTGTTATATAACAGTGTTTTCTTGTGTTTTCGTGGGATGAAAGAGACAAGGGGTGATTTTTGAGCCTCATTTATAAGGGCATTAGTCCCATTCTTGAGGGTGTTGACCCTGTGAACTAATCACCTCTCACAGGCCCCACCTCCTAAAATCATTACCTTAGGGGTTTGGATTGCAACACAAATTCTGGACCCACAAACATCAGTTATAATAAGCTTATAAATGCCAACATTAATTTTCCTCAACATTAATTTTCCTCAGCAGCATTTTAGGTTATCAGTGAGCTAACAGGGTTCTAAAATGTTTAGACCCTCATAACCATCTTAACAATCTTCTACAGCAGGTTTTTCTAAATACACCAGCTAGAAATAACATGGTCGAAAATCACATTGTCGGAGCCAGGAGATGGCATGGTTGTTAAGGGCACTGGACTCCCACATAGTCAACCGCGATTTAAGTCCCAGTCCTGGCAGCTTGCTTTCTCACTTTCTCTGTCTCTCTCTCTCTCTCTCTCACTCTGTCCCTCTTTGGCCAAATTTAAATAAATAAATAAATAAAGTTTAAAAATGTCAAATCTTAATTAAAAAAAAAAAGAAAATCACATTGTCAGGATGGATGCTGGAAGTGCTCACTGAGACTTCAGGTGAGTATTGGCATGTTGGGAATAATATTTCCCTGCACCTTTTTTTTTTTCCATCCCACTTGCTTGACACTTCTCAGTCAAGTGCACAAGAATCTTAGCCTGCCACTTAAAAAACAACCACCACCACAACAACAAAAAAGCTAAGCAGAACGCCATTGCCTGATAAAACCAGTGTTCAAAGCAAGGTAAGATTCTTAAAGGAAAAATATTTGCTTATTAACTATGTTCTTTTAGTTCAAAATAAAAAACAATGGCTTTATGCCAAACATTCTGTTGGGTACTCATACATATGCCTCAACCTTAGGATTTATTATGTATACATGCAGTTTTTCAGTCCATGTTCCCCAGTGACAGATACCTGTGTCATATAAATTGGATGATTAGGGACCAGCAGTTAGCGTAATGGCTATGTCGCTGGACTCCCACGTAGTCGACCGCGGTTCGAGTCCCGGACCCGGCGGCTTAAACTCACGCCGGGCGCGTGTGCGTGCGTGCCCAAGATCCCGAGAGGAGAATGGAGGAGAAGGGATTGCGGCGTGGCCATCCCCCCTGGGGGGTGATTTCCTGCTTTCTATCTCTCTGTCTCTCTCTGTCTGTCTGGCGAGCGCACGCGCCCTATAGCAAAAACCTCTCCAAAAAAAGAAAAAAAAAAAAATAAAAAAAAAATAAATTGGATGATTAAAAAAACGGAGTAGTAGGCTGAATAGGTAGGCTAGTGGTTAAAAGATACAAATCCCACATGGCCAACCTTGTTCAAATCTCAGCCCCAGCAGTTTGAAAACCA
This sequence comes from Tupaia tana, assembly GCA_026018925.1. Taxonomy (NCBI): domain Eukaryota; kingdom Metazoa; phylum Chordata; class Mammalia; order Scandentia; family Tupaiidae; genus Tupaia; species Tupaia tana. Next base: position 17,274,880 of record JAKSZU010000017.1, read on the forward strand.
TGTAGGGTGTGTGTATGTGTGTGCATATGCAAAGTCTCAACAGAACAGAGAAATAGAGGAGAAGGAAAAGGGATTGTGGTGTGACTGACGCTTTCTCCTTCTCTCTCTCTGTCTCTCTGTCTCTCTCTCTATCTCTCTGTCTCTCTCTGGTGAGCACATATGCTTTTTGGCAAGTAAAAAGAGAGAGAGAAAGGGAGATAGTGGTAAATACTCAGGTTATAATTCAAATTTCCCCAGATTCTTATATCAATTTAGAATTCAACAAGCTAAATTCATTTCATCTTTTTCAGACTTGGTGTGTTCATCTGTAAATTGAGGATCACAACGCTTACACTGCAAAATCATAGGATTGAATGACATAAGCATGACAAATAATAGTTTCTTCTGCTCCTCTTGAATTTTTCTTTCATATTTTACTTCAATTTTTATCACTCTATTGTTAAAACACTTTAAATTTTGCCATTTTTAACTTAATAAACTTTCTATAAAATTAGATAAATACTAAGGATGGTTTTAAATAAGATGATAAGATACATAAAATGTAATTATAAAATTATTTCCTTTTTTTGTTTAAATCATGAGGGTGTGTATCTAAGCCTTAAGAGTTGTCTTTGAGAATTAGAGAAAAATTTTGTTTAACTTTGTCACATACAACTGATTTTTTAAATATAAATTTTGAGCAGAGTTGCTGGCACAGCAGTGATATACTACTTAACCCAAACTGGATCTATATGGAAGATCACAGGTTCAATTCCTCAGTCAATCTGTACACACCAGGTACATGTACCCATGAGCCTACATGACTGGGAAGCAGGAGATGGGGATGGTGGCATCAGATGCTACTGAGGGTGCTTGCCTTTCTTGCTCTCTTACTCTGTTATTCACTCTCTTGAAAGAAATAAACTTTAGGGACCAGCACTTGGTGTAATGGTTATGTTGCTGGACTCCCATGTAGTCGACCGTGGTTCAAGTTGCAGACTCAGTGGCTTAAACTCACGCCAGGTGCATGTGCGTGTGTGTGCCCAAGATCCCGAGAGGAGAATGGAGGAGAAGGGATTGCAACTTGGCCATGCCCTCTGGGGGATGATTTCTCGCTTTCTGTCTCTCTCTATCCTTCTGGTGAGTGCACGTGTCCTATAGCAAAAACATCTCAAAAAAAAAAAAACTTTATTATATATATATATATATATATATATATATATATATACACACACACACACTTAGTACTAATTAAGATATTACCAACTCAAACAAGAGGAAAAAGGGAAACAAAACCAACATATTCAATTACATTAAACTTTTAAACTTAGACAATAAAAGATTTGATATGCAAATTAAGAGAAGTCATATAACTGACAAAATATTAGAATCTAGGAAGTAGAACATCTACAAGTCAGTTTTAAAGGATGAGTAATAGAAAGATTAGCCAAACTGTGTAAGCAAACGTCATAAACATAAAAATATGCTATAAGAGGCCAAAACATACACCCAAAAATACTCTTCTTCGGCACATTTTAGAATGACTATATAGAGGTGATGCAAAGGATCAGCTCTACGAAGTTATCCTTTCGTAACAGAAATTTGTATCCATTTACACCAGGAAAGGCAGCAGCGGATACGAGCATTTCAATAACCACTCCTTATCTGCCTAGGAAAAATTGGATCACAGGAAGAAGAGGATTAGAAGTCTGACATCTGACCCAGAAAAACAAGATACTCTGTCTGTCTTCTCCCCTGACCCTTCCATAGCTTAATCTCAAGCTTCTATTCTTTTCTGCCCAATATAAAACCTTTAGTCATCTGGTCCTCTTTGAAAGCCTAACTAGTCCCTCACGTAACTAGTCCACTACGGCTGCCTCACTGCTCACTGAAATGCTGATGACCAAAAAAAGTGACTATAAGGATTTGAGACACTACAGCAATAAAATCTAATGATTCTCTACTGATGGCCTAATTTATTCATTACAAAGTTTTTGTTTTATTTGCCAGAGGGTGCATTCCCTCACCAGAGGAGGTAGAGAGAGAGAAAGGAGAAAGAAAAGAAACACCCCAATGAGGAATGGTCACACTGCCATTCTTTCTCCTACATCTCTCCATCCCGTCAGCATTTGGGCACACACACATATACCAGGTGTGGAGGGTTTTTAATTTTTATTTATTATCCTTATTGGGACCAACAGTTGGCATAATGGCTATGTCACTGGACTCCCATGTAGTCGACCACAGTTCAGGTCCTGGACCCAGTGGCTTAAACTCATGCCGGGCACGTGTGCATGCATGTCCAAGATCCCGAGAGAAAAATGGAGGAGGAGGGATTGCGGTGTGGCCATCCCCGAGGGTGATTTCTTGCTTTCTGTCTCTCTGTCTCTCTCTGTCTTTCTGGTGAGCACACGTGCCCTATAGCAAAAACCTCTCAAAAAAAAAAATAAATAAATAAATAAAAAGATCATTATTATTATTATTTGATTTTGACTAGAGAGAGACAGGGAAAGCGAGAAAGCAAGCCTCCAGGTCCAAGATTTGAACTGTGGTTGACCATTTGGGAGTCCAGCACTTTAACCACCATGCTACCTGCCAACACCTCTGGTATGTTTTTTAAGACACTGAAGCCAAGACTGGAACCACTTGGTTAACAATATGGGATCCAGCACCCCCAACAACCAGGCCCAAGGTTTTATTAACTCAGGCTACAGAGTACTATTTGATGTAACTAATAAAGTAACAAATCTCCCCAAATAAGAGGCAGGGTATAAAAAAGGGAACAATTACTACTAGAGGATAAATGAGGCTCAGTTAGATATTTTCCCTCTAAGTAATGTATATAATGGCAAGAAGAAGAAAAAAAAACAGGTTAAAGAATCAAAATAACCACATGCTATGCACATCTATGTGCACATTAACAGCTATTAATTTTATGCCAAGACTGGAAAAAAAATACGAAATGATTTACTGACCCTGTATAAAATTACTCACCCCTTTCTTGGGATGAGGAAATAAAAAGATTCGGGTCTGTGAAGGCAGTGTCTTATATGCAGTCTGAAGTACAATTGTACAATTTAACTAAAAGTTATTTATTATCTCTTGCAGCAAATGAGATTGGTTTCTACCTTGTTTTAATAATGAATTATTAAGTTAAATTTTTATGAACTTTATAAATGCAACTCATAAAATATATACACAAGCCTGAAACATATTTAAAATAATAAAATTATTAAAAGGTATAAATGTTTAATTATAGCACACCATCCTCCTTTATGAAAGAACCAAGGCCTGATAGAACTTCCTTTCTCCCTTGATGATGAAATGCTTGTCTAAAGATACTAATCCTAACAACTTTGGCCAATGGTATGGACTGAGACAGTAGAGAAATTATGAACCTATAAGGGATGCTATCATTTCATTTTGAGATTTTTAAAATTTATTTTCAGGGGAACCAGCAGTTAGCGTAATGGCTATGTCGCTGGATTCCCACGTAGTCGACCGCGGTTCGCGTCTCGGACCCGGTGGCTTACAACACACGCCGGGCGCGTGTGCGTGCGTGCCCAGGATCCCGAGAGGAGAATGGAGGAGAAGGGATTGCGGCGTGACCATCCCCCCTGGGGGGGGATTTCTCGCTTTCTGTCTCTATGTCTCTCTCTGTCTGTCTGGCGAGCGCACGCGCCCTATAGCGAAAAACCTCTCAAAAAAAAAAAAAAAAAAAATTTATTTTCAGTGACCAGCAGATGGTGTAATGGTTATGTTGCTGAAATACCATATAACCAACTGTGATTCGAGTCCCGGACCCAGCAGCTTGAAACTCATGCTGGGTTCCTGTGCATACATGCCCAAAATTCTAGGAGGAAAACGGAGGAGAGATTGCAGCATGGCATTCCCCCTGGAGGGTGATTTCTCACTTTCCATCTCTTTTTCTGTCTCTCTCTATGTATATATATATATATATAAAATCTCCATTCTCTCCTGGCTGAAAGGTAGGAAAAATACTTTTTATTTCTAAATGAGAAAATGGGATATAATACTATTCTTACCAACAACTAGGCTCTAGGTGACCATGTGGCATAAAGACAATTAATTGTGTTTTCTTCCCTTCTTTATTTGAATTAAGAGTTCAAATAAATGAAGAGATGAATTTCCATTACTTTTATTCATCCTGTTGCAAAATAGACAAAATATTTCCTCTAAAAAAATTAAAATTGTATGTTATATCCAGTTGGGAGTACAAAATTATTCTTGCCAAATAAATCCATCAGTAATATTCTTTAGACCAAAGCTGATGTCAGGAATTGTCAGTCAGGAGGTAGAATGTGGACTTGAGTTTCTGATTGGCTTATATTAAAATTTAAAACCAACAACTTTACTCAGTTGTAGTATCAGTAACTGGTAATCAAAAGTATGGCAAGACAAAGAATACTTGAATTAAGAATGTGTTATCAGGGCTGGCAAGGGTTCTGGTTCAGGTGCTGAACTCCCACATGACCAACCATGGTTTGAATCCCAGACCTGGTAGCTTGCTTTCCCACTTTTCTCTCTCTCTCTCTCTCTCATCAAATTAAATAATAATAAATAAATAAAATAAAATAATTCCTTAAAAGGCAAAATGTGCTATGAAAGACATTGTAATAAACTGCCAAGTTTGTTGGGAGGTAAATTTCTTGAATTAATTTTTCTTTTAGACTAGAAATACAGTTTGTATAATTTGGCAAAAATAAGCATTGAATGCTAAATTCAAATAAGAGAAGAAAACAGTTGTTTTTATACCACATCTATGTCTAAAGCCTACCTGTTGGCAAGAGTGATACAAAATTCCATTTTCATATTTAAAATAAAAAGTTAATGAACAAAGTCACAGACTAAGAACTTCAGTAAATTATCAAAAATCACCAGCAAAATGACTATTGGAATAATAAATGCCTTCTAAGTGTTTGAAGTCCCTTAAAACTATGTGAGGGTAATTTCCTTCACATTCTTTGTCTTTTAAATAATTTAAATTTTCCACCTTCAAACACACACACACACACACACACACACACACACATATATATACATGTATATATATTTATACATGCATAAATATATATATATATTTATATATACATGTATATATATGTTTATATATATACATGTATATATGTTTATATATAGATATACACTTGTATTTATATATATATATATATACACATATATATATATACACACACACACACACACACACTTATATATATTTCTCTCCTGCAAGAAACTTTCAGTTGAAAAGCCATAGCTTCAGTCTAGTTGTTGTCTAAATCATGCTGAATTCTGAACAGACAGACTCCGAAGAAAGAGCTGATCCAAACTGGTAGCAAGAAAGTCAAAAGAAGATCTGTGCAGCTGGACCCGAATTCTGTGCCCTGTGTGGGAAGAAATGTCACTCCATTTCTGCCAAGTTCCTCTTCGGAATTTGAGGCCTCTGTAATCTCTTTCCACCTCATGGGTTGGGGAAGATTCTCTTTAAAAGAAGAGCTGCAATAACATCCCCCCAACACACACACAAAACCCTGGAACCCGTTAGCCTTGACCTGGCAGAAAACCACGGAGTGACATTGCTGATTGCCTGAGAAAACCAATCTGTGACTGCCCTCTGCTGGAAAGGCCTCTCTGAGACTCCTTGGTGAGAACCAGAGGTCCAGGTCCCTCCACTCTCCCTCCTGCCAGGCCCATAGATCCTCTGGAGCTACTGCTGCAAGCTCCACTCTACCTGCTCCAACTTGCTGCCATACTGGGGCTTTCTTCTCCTTAGGTCCATGCTATGGCTTCTTACACAATGGTAAATGAGCGATGAGTCTTTGCTTTCCCCATTGATTAGCCAAGGGGACATTCTATCACAAGCCTGAGACCTCTCTTTCTTCCAGTTCTACCCAAAACACCAAAATATTTACCCTTAAAGCTGTGATGAGCAAAAATAGGCTACCAACTACTGATTGCTCCATATTCCACTAATTGCTCTACAGTTGGTCAATCATCTTCCTGTAACCCACAGCCATGGGCTATCAATATTAAAAATAACTAGTAGTGTTAGAGTGCACAAATACTGAAGAACACTGAACCATGAAAAGAGTTGAGTTCAAATACTAGTTTTATCATTCCAGGTCCTTTTTACCCATATCTGAATACAAGGAGATGAACTCCATCAATATTCCCGATGTAAGGTCCTCAGACCCCTAGAGATTCTAGAATGTAATAGAAAGATTCTTCTTATCTACAAGGGACCTATGCATGAATGGCAATGCCTGTACTAGCTAAAATAACATTTCTGAAGAATTTAATTACATCATCACCGACTTCATAGATGGTTATAATTACTTTGTCCTAGATTAATACATTTGGGAAAATAAGTTATTTACATAATTTAAGAAATCTTGAGCTTTTACCTCAATGAATTTGAATGAACTTCATGTTATTTAAGCCAAAGTTTATCTGATTCATCACACTTAGCTGTATAACTATTAGCTACCACCTAAATCGCATCTCCATAGTCACTTCAGAAAACCCATGGAGTGGCCCCGGCTGCTGAGGCCAGACGGCCACCGCGGCCTAGCCCCTGGAGAAGCCAAGATGCCGTGGAAGGAAAAGGACAAAAGGAAAGGCAAGAGTAAAGGCAAAGTGAAGAAATTAAAAAACTGAAACAGCAATTGACTGAAACAAAGGAAAAGGCCCAAGAGGAGAAAGAAAAATTGGAACAAAAATATACTGTGCAAATAAATGAGCTGAAGGACATTTCCATCAAAAAGCAAAAGAAATCGGCATGATTCAGACTGAGCTGAAAACAATAAAACAATTGCAGAAGAGAAAAATTCAGGTGGAGAAAGAATTAGATGATCTGGAGGAGAATTTAAGGAACACTGAGCGGTAACATCAGGAAACTCTTAGAAGACTGGAAAGCAGGTTTTTTGAAGGAAAGCATCTACTGGAAATAAAAGCTGAAAAGAAGATAATTGTGCTGGCTGATAGAGCCCACCATGAAGCCATTGTGCAATTGAATGTTGCTGAAAGGAATGTTTTTAAAGAGAATGTTTATCTCCAGAAAGCTCTTGCATAACACCTGAAGGAAACTGACACTCTCCAGAAGACCTCCCAGAAGTTGCAAGAAAGTTATAATTTCCTTCTACATCAAAAGGAAATCAATGATCTGCTGGTTAGGGAAAAGATTATGCAACTTACCCAGCAGAAATCACAGATACAGAGTCTTCAGGAGATGCTGAGCTTGGAGGCTGCTCTGAGTGTTATGACCAAAGAGTTTGAGACTGGAGTTTTAAAATTGCAGTAACAGGCAGTGACAGAGAACCAGGTAGGTCTGGTAGAAATCAACAAACTGCAGCAACTTCTTCAGATGAAGGACAGGGAAATGAACTGGGTGAAGAAGCTGGCCAAGAACATACTGGATGAGAGAACTGAAGTGGAAAGATTCTTTTTAGATCTCTATACCAGGTGAAGCAACAAATACTATTTAGCAGGAAGCATTATAAGCAGATAGCACAGACTGCTTTCAACTTAAAAATGAGAGCGGCATGTGCAGGAAAAACAGAATATCCCAAAATCAGAACATTTGATGGCAGAGAACACAGCACCAATAGCGTGAATCAGGACCTCATGGAGGCTGAGAAATGGACAAACATTAAAGGAAATGTGGATACTGGAGAGTTGACCTGGGAGCAGAAGGAGAAAGTCTTGAGACTGCTCTTTGCAAAAATGAATGGCTATGCTCCGAGGAAATACAGCAGAATTCTAGACCTCCAGTTCCAGAATATTTTGTTTCTGATGGTGGTGAAACAAAGGAATTGGGGGATGAAAGTAAGTTTCAAGATCAAATCTTGGGAACCAGCAGTTAGCGTAATGGCTATGTCGCTGGACTCCCACGTAGTCGACCGCGGTTCGCGTCTCGGACCTGGTGGCTTACAACTCACGCCGGGCGCGTGTGCGTGCGTGCCCAAGATCCCGAGAGGAGAATGGAGGAGAAGGGATTGCGGCGTGACCATCCCCCCTGGGGGGTGATTTCTCGCTTTCTGTCTCTATGTCTCTCTGTCTGTCTGGCGAGCGCACGCGCCCTATAGCGAAAAAACCTCTCCAAAAAAAAAGATCAAATCTTCATCACCCAGCAAATTCCAGTATCAGAGCCTTCTGAGGAAACGGTGCTTCCCAATATTCCAAAGGGCTTACAAGAGTCTGACATGGGGACCTTCTGAGAAGCACTGATGAGCATATGACTCCACAGAATTATTTGCTGGCAATCCCTTCCTTGTAGAGTCCCTGCTCCTGAATATGTTCATAAAAGTTTCTTAAAGGAAGAAAAAATTATTTTACTTGAAAGTTACCTGTTTGCCATAGAAGTTGGTGTCTCCCCTGAAGGAAGATAGAGAGCCAGTGAATGAAAACATTGGCAAAGGCACTGGAATGGGGACATTCACTCCCACCTACAGCAGAAAAAAAATCCACATCAAACACTAAGCAATGGACTCAAACGACAGAACTCTCCTTTGAGAAGCACAAAGGCATTAGAAACTGGTTTTAAATACCCACTTTCTACCCCATGAACTTTATTCCTAAGGATATAATGCGGCATTGTGGTAGGTTAGAAGGACAATCCTTAAGCTGCAGTGACTGATCAGTTTACTATCGCCTCTTAGGAAACAGCAATTGGCTGTTAGAATCCCATAAAGATTCCATTACACACCTGTCCGACGTCCACCAGGTGGGAATATTTCCGAGTGGTGGCTCCGTTGGTGGTGATGATGGCAGTTCTGTTTCCATATGGATTGTCATTTATAATCTTGATGGCTTCATCCAATGTCTCTGTCTCCAGAACCACAAGAACTAGACCAAAAAATCTCTTTGTAACAGGTCATATTTGACTGCCAGGAGTAATGCATCCCAAGAAGTTAGGTTTTTTGATTCTGGGTATTTTATTCATCCATTATTTATTTTCCCCTCTTTTATATGGACAGCTTTGATAACAGCAATCTATTTTCACCTTAAACCACCTATTAAACAATCTTCTCTTACTAAAAAAAAAAAGAAAAGTAAGAAAGAAAGAAAGAAAGAAAGAAAGAAAAAAAAAAAGGAAGGAAGAAAGAAAGAAAACCCATGGAGTTACAAAAATGCCTGCAAACCAATAAAATCATATTCTTGACCAGAATTGTTGTAAATACCATCACCTCAGCTGTAGGCACCTTCTAGAGAGTGTGTGCCAAACCCTAAAGGTGCCTCTCTGACTTTCCAATGTTGCAAAACTTTTGAGCTAATGAACCTTGTAGTTTTACTGGACTTAAACTGAGGTTGATCAGCACAGAAGGAAGAATGCTAGCACTTCTATACCTTTTTTTAAATTTATTTATCTGCATTCATTCACTGTACATCATTACAGCATACAAAATGAGATATTCTATTCAGAGTACACTGTATATTGGCTCAATCAAGCATATCAACATACATGTTATCATCAACAAATAATTTTATATTTCTTGTTTCTTGTATGTTTTGCTTTTTTTCCCCATCCTTGATTCCCTATCTCTTTACCCTCTGCCATCTCCCATTCTCCTCCCACACTGTCTCTGGTATCTATGTTTGCTTTCTATACTTTTTTCCCCCACATTTTATTGAGTCACTAAAGATCTTAACTAATCTAAATACTTTCACAGCAAGCACGGCTGATATATACATTTCCATGAACACAACTTTAGACATAAGCCTTAGTGAATAGAATGAATATCCTATAATGTAGCACCTAGCTGGGGCTATATATCTTACTGCAGTCATCGAATAGGTATTTCTAATGCATTTTTGTTTAATTTCAAGAAAAACAGTTTTAGGGTTTTTTTTCCTGAACCCTTTCTCTCTTTTTTTTTTAACTTAATTTACATTTATTCCCTAAGTATCGTCACAGCATACAAAATGTGATTTCCCATCCAGAATATACTGCATAGTGGCTTAATCATGCATGTTATTATCAAAATGTTTCCATTTCTAGTTTCTAGTATTTTTTTACCCCTATTTCTGACCCTCTGTCCTTTCCCACCCTCTTCTCACACTATCTCTGGTGTCTACAATTGTCTTCCATTCCTTCCCCCCCATTGTATTGATCACACAATTTCTTAAATAATCTAACTACTTTCAATAGCAAGTTCATTTGGTACTATTAAGAAAACCAGTTTTAACTTAAGTCAAAGAAATGCTAAGGAACTTTGATTAAAACATAAAGCCAGGAAACAGGTTAGAATTCTTTTCAAATGGTAGGTACATGAGCCTACCCATATCTCAAGACAGAACACAAATCCTTACAACCAGATAAGAAAGTCTACCAAAAAATCAGCAATGTTTTAGTCAAAAGTCATAAAATTATACTTCACCAATTCAGTCTCTTCTGTTGTGGTTTTATTTTCCTGATTAAATTCTGGGCTATAATATTCAACTCCAGACTTGTCCCTATGATTAAGTTGGCCATTTTCTTAGTTTTTGAACTCTTATTTCTGTGTGTCTGTATTTAATTTTCCTGATATAGCACTCCCATGAGAAATTCTTGGAGATCTGGTCTGGTACTGGTAAATTCTTTCAGGTTTTGTTTATCTGAGAATGTTCTTGTCTTTTCTTCCCACATGAAAGATAATCTTGCTGGGTACATTATTCTTGGCTAAAATTGCTTTTCTCTTAACACTTTGAATATATTTTCCCATTCTTTCCTCACTCACATTGTCTCCGATGAGAAGTCTGCTGTTAGCCTAATGGGATATCCTTTGTAGGTAACTTGATGTTTTTCTCTTGCCAATCTTAGTATCTTGTCTTTGTCTGTGGTTTTGGTCAACGTGGCTATAATGCGTTTTAGGGAAGATCTTCTTGGGTTGATTGTATTTGGGGTTCTTTGTATTTCTTGGGACTGGATCTTCGGGTGCCTCTCTAGGTTTGGAAAGTTTTCTTGCAGGATTTCAAGGAATAGATTATCAAGGTCCTTATGAGTCTTTTTGCCTTCTGGAATGCCAATTATCTGGATGTTTGGATGTTTGATGGTATCTAGTACTTCTCGTATATTTTTCTCATTTTTGGGGGTGATTTGCTCAGTCTTCATGGTGGATTTTTCTAGGCCAGCAATTTTCTCTTCTATGTCTGAGATTATATTTTCTGTATGATCTAGTCTGCTTTTAATGCTTCAAGGAATATTTTGACATCCTGTATTATAGCCTTCCTCTCTAATAGTTCCATTTGATTCTTTTTTAAAGTGTGTAATTCCTTTTAGATCTTGCAAGAATTTTCTCACCTCCTGGAACTCATCAGCTTCTTTCTCCTTTCTCTTCTGCAGTTCATTGTATCTCTTCTCTTCCATCTCTGTTACCTTCACCATGATGAATGTTCTAAATTCTTTATCAGACATTTCCATGATTTCCATTGAACTGCCAGTAGATGAAGAGGAGTTATTCTTTTCCCTTAGAGGGAGGTATTTTCCTGCTTTCCCATATTTCCTACAGTGATTTCTAGTCATCTGATGGATGGTGTGTTTCTTCCTAATTTTTGAAGTTCAATCTGAACATTCAAGAGCAAGCAGAAAGAGGTGATCTGGAGTCTCTTTGCCTTTCTGTTGTGATCACTTTGTGCAGCAGATTCAGTAGATATTAAGGAATATGTTAACCCTCACAGTATTTGGATGTTTAGCTACAGTACCCTTAGATGCATCTAAAAATACAGTAAATGTATATTGAGAAGCAGAGAGATGAGAAGAAAGAAAATGAAAAAGAGAGAGAGAAACAACATCAAAGAAACAGAAAATAAAAGAAAAAAATTTTTTTAATTATAATTATTGTTTTTCTTTAAAAAAAAAAAAGCACAAAATAGAAAACCGTGCAGTGCATGAGCACGCCATGCGAAATCACTACCAGAAGCCATAAGGAATCTTCTCCTGAAGGCCTGCCTCTCGCCTCTCCTGCCTGGGTGGGAGAAGCAGAGGGGATTATTAACATGACAAAAGGCGGAGCTGAGAACAAGAGAAAACTTTACCTTTAAAAAAATTTTAAAAAGAAAAATTTCAAAAAAATGAGAAGATAGAAGCAGGGAGAGACAGAGACACAGAGACAAAGATAGAAGGCTAGAATAGCTCCCTATCACTCTAGCTTGTTTGCTGGAGGCTGAATTATCAGTTGGAAATCTTTATTTCTCTTTTACCCTGAAATCAATACTTCACAGGAGCCATGAGGAATCTTCTCCTGAGGCCTGCCTCTCACCTCTCCTGCCACTCTAGCTTGTTTGGAGAGGCTGAATTATCACTTGTAAATCTTCACTTATCTTTTACCCTGAAATCAGTACTTCACAGGAGCCATGAGGACTCTTCAGCACCTCTATACTAAGCACAAAGTGACATTGCTGATTGCCTGAGAAAACTGATCTGTGACTGCCCTCTGCTGGAAAGGACCCAGGCTAAGCCCATGAACCCAGGCCAAGCTGAGAGAGAGGGAGGAGTCCACTTGCCCCCATCCTCTATCTTACAATATCTGTTGCCCCAAAGCCATCCACTCTTTATTCTCTGGAGAGGAAAGAGTTTCATTCTGTCCAGATTCTGTTCTCCCACACACATTAGTTAATTCACAGATATGTAAGATCTCTTGGTAAACTAATCTACTCAATGGAGTCAATGGAGGGACAAGTAATAAAAGGAGTCTTGCTGGTGATCAAATTTGAGAGTCCTAATCTGGCATAAGCTTAAGCCTCCTTTCGGAACTTTCTTTCTTGACGTTCCAGGCATGTGGAAGTTTCCTTACCAGCTTTCCTGGAATTCTTTCTCTTTTTCACCCTTCATACCACTACTAACTCCCACCAACCCAATCCTAACTCTCAGTCCTTTTCTCCATTGTCCTAACAAGCACAATATATATTACCTTTGAAGTCCAATGTCTATTGTCTAAATTTTTTTTTATTTTCCCTGCTCTCAGATGTCACTAAGGAGCACCTTAAGAGCTAGATACTGATAAGGCTCTTATATAAGATAATACTAGCTGCAATATATTGAATATTTTAAAGAGAATCATCTTATTTTATGTCACACTGTGAGAAATTAATTACTATCCCCATTTAGAGGATTTGAAAAATGGAACAATTTATTCATTAGACAAAGCAAGGATTCAAAACTAAATCCGTCGGTCTTCAAGTCTACAGTTCTACATTTCTGCTCAGAAGAAGCAGAGAACAAAGAAAGAAGAAAGATATCTCTGCAACCAAAATGAAAGTCACAAAACCAGGAACCAAAGCTTATTAACTTATCCCCAAGAGAATCCTGCAAGCTCTTAATCAGAGCCTAGTCAGTCTAAATCCTAATCACAATTCTAGATTATCTATTTGCTAAATCCATGTCAGATAGGAAATAGCATGTTGAAAGCAGTGACAGGGATAAGAAATATAATTAACAGCTTTATAGTAGAGACATGAAAGCAACAAAAATTAGTCTCACAAACTGAAAAATAAAATCACAGCAGGATAGGACTACTTAGAGGCAAAGATCTCTTCACTTCAACATCAGATCAGTGCAGTAGTGGATGTTCATAAATGCTGGGGACATTCTTTCTGTCTCCCTTATACCCTATTTACGATAACTCCATCAAATCTTCCAAAAGATAAGAACCAGCAGTTGCATGTTCTCATCTGCTTCTTTGCCTTTTTTCCTGTTTAAATTGACATATCACAATTGTACACAGTTATAGGGTACAATATGATGTTTTGATATGAGTACACAAAGTGTGATGATCAGATTAGAATGCCTAGCATATTCATCACCTCAGACATTTATCATATTTGTGATGATTGCATTCAAAATCCTGTCTTCTAGCTATTTTTTTTTTTTTTTTTGGAGAGGTTTTTCACTATAGGGCGCGTGCGCTCGCCAGACAGACAGAGAGAGACAGAGAGACAGAAGGCAGGAAATCACCCCCCAGGGGGGATGGTCACGCCGCAATCCCTTCTCCTCCATTCTCCTCTCGGGATCTTGGGCACGCACGCACACGCGCCCGGTGTGAGTTGTAAGCCACCGGGTCCAGGACGCGAACCGCGGTCAACTACGTGGGAGTCCAGCGACAAAGCCATTACACTAACTGCTGGTTCCCTAGCTATTTTGAAAGTTACAATATATTGTTGTTAACTATAGTTACCCTACTGCACAGTGGAACCTAGAACTTATTACTCCTTTCTGACTGTGCTTTAGTATCTGCTGATCAACTTCTCCCCTCTACCCTCTTACCCCTGCCAGCCCTGGTAACCACCATTCTGCTATTTTTATGAGATCCACTATTTTGGATTCTACATATGAATGAGGTCAGGTGGTATTTGTCTTTCTGTGCCCAGCTTACTTCATTTAACATGATGTTCTCCAGGTTTATCCACATGACTACAAATGACAGGATTGCATTCTTTTTTATGACTGGATAGTATTCCATTGTATAAATAAACCACATTTTCTTTATCTATTCATTCATTGATGAATACTTAGATTGATTCCATTATTTTGACTATTATAAATAGGGCATCAACAAATGGATATTTCATTATGTACTTATTTTATTTTCTTTGACTGAACGATATATCCAAGAGAATTACTGTATCATATGCTAGTTCAATTTACTATTTTTTTATTTCTTTTTACTAGAGGCTGCATGTGCTCATCAGAGACAGACAGTGAAAATGATAAAGGATAAATCACCTTTCATGGAGAATGGTTATGCCACAATCCCTTCTTTACCTCTCCTTCCTTTTGGGATTTTGGACATACATGGACACAAGTCCAGCATGTTTCTCAAGCTACCAGGTCTGGGACTTGAACAATATGGTTGACCAAATGGAATCCAGTTGCCTTAATCACCAGGCCACAGAGCTAGCTCAACAGTTCTATTTTTAATTTTTTGAGGATCCCCTACTGTTTTCAGTAATGACTGTACTAATTTATAGTTCCATCATATGAGTTCCCCTTACAGATAACTTTCTTCCTTAAGTATCCTAGTACTATGGAAAACAACTGCTTTTATCCAACATGAAAACTGAATTTAGAAGGAAATTCAGAGTTATATTATTGAAAACTATATATAATATAAATTCATCTTTTATAAAGTCCAAAAAGAAGCAAAGCAAAGCAGTGTATTACTTAGAAATACATGATTTTAAAAAAATAATTTTTCAATTCTAAGGAAATAATACCCTAAAATTTGAAATAGGCGGTGACAAGGATATAAAATTTTAAAATTAATTTTAAAAAGTTAATTTTAAAAAATGGGCAAAGACAAGATATGCAAGTGTCTAATTGACAAATAGATAACTACGTTTTTCCTCCTATATGAAAATTGGAAAAATCACCTCATAAAGACAGAAGGATAAAAGAATGACTGCTAGGGGTTGGGAAGGTTGGGGGTGGGTGGGGACTAGAGAAATGTTGATTAATGAAATATAATTGCAGATAGATAGGAGAAAAAATTTAAATGGGCAAAGAATTTTAATATACATTTAACCAAAGAACCTATACCAGTAAACTACACCAATAAGCCAACAAGTGCACAAAAAGGTACACTTCCTTAGGGATGTGCAAATCAAAACCATAGTAAGATACCATTCCACTAGGTATAATAAAAAAGACAGACACTAACAAGTGTTGCCTAAGATGTGGAGAAACTAGAACCTCATACATTGCTGGTGAGAATATACAATGGTACAGTCACGTTAGAAAACATCTCGTGAGTTTCTTTAGAAAATTAACATAAACTTACAATATCACCTAGAAATTGTACTTTTAAGTGTCTACCCCAAAGAAATAAAAAGCATATGCCCACACAAAAACTTGTGTACAAATATTCATAGGAAAAAAATATTAATGGTCAAAAACTGGAAATAACTCAAATGTTCATCAGTTGATTGAATATATACACAAAATGTGGTCTAGCCATAGAATGGATAACTATTCAACAATGGAAAAGAAGTAGTACTGACATTGCCACAGCATGGATGCACCTCAAAAACGTTATGCTCAGTGAACAAAGCCAGACCCTAAAGAACCTATTGTATGATTGTATTATTGTATATTAAATATCCTAGAAAGGCAAATATATTGACAGAAAGTATTTAGATTAGTGGTTGCCTAAGACTGACAGTGGGAATAGGCAATAATTTAAACTGGAGAGAAAGTTGGGGTATTTTTAGAGTGATGAAAATACTCTAAAACTAGATCATAGTGATGATTGTACAACTCTGTAATATTTAATATCTAATATCCAATATTACAATATTGTAATAGCTAATGTTAAAATGTATTTAATTGTACACTTAACATGGGTAATTTTATGGTATGGAAATTCCATCTCAATAAAACTGTTTCTTACAAAGCATAAGACATTCAACTTTTTTCCTCTTTAACATTTTAATCACCTACCTGCATTACTCAAAGTCCTCATGAAATGTTTCTTAATTGAAGCAACAAATGACTGTGCTGTTCATCTCCAACTCGTTTGCATAACTGTCAGGTGGAAAGGAGAGGCTTAATTACCCACAAATTACTCTCATTATCATCCCTACCATTTTAAACAACTGCAGTGTGGTTATGAGTAATGTTGCTAAAAATGTCCTGCTTTGCAGTCCCACCACCAATAGGAAATGGTGACAACTAGTGACCTTCATGTTGTCCATGGTAACATGGGCACATCCAGCTTGCAGCCCAGACTCCACATGGGCACACGGGACAGTGCTTACACATTTTATGTTGAAGTAAAGAAAGTTGACAGTACCTTTTATTTTTTCTTAATCCATCAGAAAAGCAAATACAATAAATCCCATAAATGGAGACTAAAAAAGATGAACTCTTAGAAATAGAAAGTGGACTGGTGGTTTCCAGGCATCAGAGGATGGAGGAAATGGGGATATACTGGTAAAAGGGTAAAAAGTTTGAGTTTTAAGATGAGTCAGTTTGGGAATCAAAGTCTAATGTACATCATGGTGACTATAATTACCATACAATATTTTATACTTGAAATATCGCAAAAAAATTAAAATTCTAAAATGTAAAAATAGTAAAGGATCTACAAAAAATATTCATGCAAATTTTTCTGGTCTACCTTAATATAAAAACAAACCCTAACCTAACCCTAACTTAACCCTAAAACTAACCCTAACCCTAAAACTAACCAAAACCTAAAAATAACGTTAACCCTAACATAAACCTCACCCTAACCATAACACTAAAACCCTAACCCTAAGCGTAACCCTAATCTAATCCTAACCCTAACCCTAACCCTAAACCCTAACCATAATGTAACCCAAACCTAACTCTAACCCTAACCTAACCCTTATCCTAACCTAAACCTAAAACTAACCCAAACACAAACATTAACACTAACCATAAACATAACTTTAACCCAACACTAACCCTAGCCCTAACCCTAACACCTAACCCTAACACTAACCCAAACCCTAACCTAACCCTAACCCTACCCTAAACCAAACAGTAACCCTAAGCCTAAAACCTAACCATGACCCTAACCCAAACCCTAACAATAATGATAACCCTAACCAGACACTAACCCTAACCCTAAACCTAAAACAAACCCTAAAGCTAACACTAATACCTAACGTTAACCCTAAACCTAACCCTAACCTTAACCTATCCCTAACTCTAACCCAAACCCTAACCCTAATTCTAAATATAAGTCTAACCCTAACCCAAACCCTAACCCTAAAACCCAAACCCTAACCCTAAAACCCAAACCCAAACCCTAACTCTATCCTAACCCTAACCCTAACCCTAACCCAAACCATCCCTAACCCTATCCCTAACAATAACCCAAACCCTAAACCTTACCCTAACCCTACCATAACCTTAATCTTACCCCTAATCCTAACCCTAACAAAACCCTAATGCTGACCCTAACACCTCTAACCCTAACCCAAGCACGAATTCTAATACTAATCCTAATACTAAATTAACCCTAACACTAACCCTAAATCCAAACCCTAACCCTAACTCTAACCCTAACTGTAACCCTAACCCTAACCACTAACACTAACCCTAACACTACGCCTAACCCTTACCCTAAATGTAAACGAAAACCAAACACTAACCTGGACCCTAATACCAACCCAATTTCAAACCCTAACCCTAAACTAACACAAACTCTAACTCTAACCCTAAACCTTAACCCTAATGTGAAATCTAACCCAAAACCTATCCCAAATCCTACCCCTAAACTAACCCTAACCATAACTGTAAATATAAACCCTAACAATATCCCTAACACAAATCCTAAATCTAACCCTAATTCTAAACCAATTCCTAACCCTAGCCCTAACCAAAACACTGAACACTAAACCTAACCCTAAATCCTAACTCTAATCCTATCCCTAATCCTAAAATAACCCTAAGCATACCTCTCATCCTAACCCTAACATAACTCTAACCCTAACCATAACCCAAACTAACCCTACCTGAACCCTAACCCTAATGCTATTCTAACCCTAACCCTAAGTAACCCAAACCCTTGCCCTAACCCTAACCCGTATCCCTAATCCTAACCCTAAACCCTTACCCTAACACTAAACTAACCCTAACTCTAACCCACCCTAACCCTAACCTATCCCTAACCCAAACCCTAATTTAACCCTAAACCTAACCTAAACTAACCCTAACCCTACTCCTAAACTCTAAACCTAAACCTAACCTTACCCTAACCTTAACCCTAAACCCTAACCTTAACCCTAAACCCTAACCCTAACCCTAACCCTAATCTATACCCTAACCTTCATGATGGGTAAAGTCTTTTTACAAGCAAAATGAGAAATAGTAATTGACTGTTATAAAAAATAATTAGAATAATAATAATGATTGGAAAAAACATAGAAAGGATATTGAATGATGAAGTGGGGAGATTAATGTCTCTGTATTGACTGACATGCTGGCATTCCCTTTTGAAAAAGCAATGTAACACACTGTAAAATTATATGTAACCCAATGTAATATAAAGAAGATTATGATGATTAAAAAAAAAAAAAATCTATACACTAACCAAACCCTAACCCTAACCCTAACCCTAACCACAACCCTAACCCAAACCTAAACCTAACTTTAACCCTAACCCTAATCGTGTATATATATATATGTAAAATAGAGAGAGAGGAACTTCCCCTGTGACCTAGTAGTTTAGATAACTACCTACCATGACATTCAAATTCCAGCCTAAGTGGTTTATAAAACACTTCAGGCACAGGGCCTGGTGGTGTGGTATTTAAATGCACTGGACTCCCACATGGCCACCTGTCGTTCAAGTCTTGGACCTGGTGGCTCTCTCTTTCTCTCTCTCTCTCTCTATCTCTATCTCTCTCTCATCAAACTGAAAAATAATAATAATAAATTAAATTAAATAATTCTTTAAAAAAATAACTTTAGTCGCATGAGTGTGCATGCCAAAATCCTCACAAATTTGGAGGCTGGGAAAAAGATAGCCACTCTATTTCTGAATTGACTTTACACTTGGCCTTGGAGCAGCAGAAAAGACAAGGAGCTGAAGAACTGGCTGACTGCATTGTGCCTACCTGCTGATGTGGTAGACTGTATTTTCCACAGGCAACCAGCACAGATTGTATTTTGTGCAGAATGATAAATGAACTGCAGTGCGACCTTTTTATTCTCCCTTCAGTGTATGGGTGTCTGTTTTTTCACCCTATTTAATCTGGAAAGACCTTATGGCTGTGCTGGTGATAGAATTTGACAGAAATTGGGGCTAGAATTTGGTGCACCTGTAAAACGTGATGCTCTCTGAGGCTGACCCACATGGGAAGGTTCTAGGTTCACATCTGGAGACCCCCTGAGTACGCCAGGCACACCCATGTCAATGATTAGGGATGAATGAAGCAGGTGATGGAGCAAGGCCTCGGGAAACAGATGGAGTTGTTGTCTCTCTCTGTCTCTGTTTCTCTTTCTTACTCATTAAAGAAAGAAATAAACTTTAAGTAAAGAGAATAATATGGCAGGATCTTAGTCCAAAACAAGGATTTCCTATAAGTTTGATTTAATAGCACATAAGATGTTTTCCCCAGTGCTAACACAGCAAGAATTTCAAGAGTAAGAACCCAGATATCTGGCCTATGTGATATGGTTTGTGGAATAGTAGAATCAAGATTTTGCATTTTCACAAGTTACCTGGTGCTGGCATGGCTATGAGTATGAAAGTCACCAAGACTACGGGTCTATAATATCTTCATCAGAGTGGACAAATTGTCTATAGCGATTGCTAAAACATTGCATGTCTTTTTCTTTTTTTCTTTTCTTTTTAATTTGACTAGAGAGAGACAAAGTGAAAGAGAGAGAGAAAGGAAGCCATCAGGTCAGGGACTCAACTCATGATTGGCCACGTGGGAATCCAGTGCCCCTAACTACCACACCCCTACTGGCCCTGCATCTCTCTTTCTTTCCTTTTTTTTTTTTTTTTTTTTTTTTAGAGAGAGAGATTTTTTGGATTTTTGCTATAGGGCACGTGTGCTGGCCAGAGACAGAGAGACAGAAAGCAAGAAATCACCCCAGGGGGGTATGGCCATACCACAATCTCTTCTCCATTCTCCTCTTGGGATTTTGGGCATACACACATGCACACATGACCAGTGTGAGTTTCAAGCTGCAGGGACTCAAACTGCAGTCGACTATGTGAGAGTTCATAACTATGTGACATAACCATTCTGCCACCTGCTGGTCCCAATATTATATTTCTTTAAGGTAAAAGGAAAACAATAAGGAACTACATCAGCCATCCGCGCCCTTCCATTTGCTGCTCAGAAGCAAGGCAAAGCAAAGCAACCCTGGACAAGTCCAGGCCCACAGTCTCACCCACCCTTAAACTTGGACCAGGTGGCCTAATGCAATGCATCCACCTGAATGCTCCATGGGCATCTCAAATGCTTCGTGTTTCAAACTGAGCATGTCACATCTCCTTCTAAACCTACTGCTATTACTATCTGCTCTGTCCCAGTAGGTATTAATCTCCTTCCACCTGTTCACCAGATTTCTCTTTCTGCTTCACTTGACACATCCAAATAATACCCAAGACCATCCAATATGACTTCCTAAACAGTTTTTAGGAATCTCTTCCTAACATCATTTCAAGATTCTGCTCTTAATCACACCTCACCCCGATCTCCCAATTGGCCTTCCTGCCTCCGTTCCACTAAGCTACCATGATGTAACTCTGACCACGCTCTTTCTCTGCCTCAAATGAATTCTCCTGAAGGCAGCACAGTGATCTCCCAGCTCCGCTGCTTGACTCACGTCCCAGCACTGCTATAGCTGCTCTGGAACCCCTGCCCTGCCTATCACCTTGTCTCTGCCTTTATTCACCCTGTGTTCTGCTGGGAATCCTTTCTTCATGCCTTGCCCAATTTCCCAGTCCTCTCTGTTTCTATTTCTATCCATTCTTTGCAGTAATGGAGAGTTTAAAAGTCCTGATCCCCAGGTCAATTACAACGGAATTCATGAAGCAGCTCCCAGGAATCAGCATTGTCACCCTGGCGACTTCCACGGCAGCTCCCACTGAAATCACCTCTCTCCAGTCAGTTCAGTCCAGGCATCTCTCTCGCAGGGCACCTTGTCTAATCTAATGCCCTGTTCTCCCCAGATTGACTGCTCCTTCCTGATCCTCTAATGCACTGTAACATCTCTATATTGGACACACCGCAGTGCATCATAATGAGCTGTTTACAAGCCTGTCTCCCTAGAGGATAGCAGTTCCTTTAGGGTAGGGACTGTGGTTTCCCTGCCATTTGTATTTTCAGTATTAGGCTTAGTGATTGATAAGTGCTAAGCATTCAACCACCCTATGAATGAGTAACTGCATGAGAGAACAACTAAGCTTATGCTAATACTCTCAGACTAGTCACAAACAAGTAAGTAAAACTGTCATCTTGTTATATTCTAGCATTATCCACTATACTGTATTTTATTTTTGCAAATTCTGAAATATATAAGCAAGAATAGGGTTGGATTTTAAAAGTTTGCCCTATGATTTTGGAATGACAATATTAGCAAACACATATGAACTTTTTTTTTAAAGAGATTTTTGCAATAGTACATATGTGCTTGCTGGAGAGATAGACAGAAATGACCTCCCATGGGGGATAGCCATGCCACAATACCTTCTCCTCCTTATGGGATTCTGGGTACATGCACACTCATGTGCCCAGCATGAGTTTCAAGTCTCCAGGTTTGGGACTCAAACAGTGGTTGGCCATGTGAGAGTCAGAGCCTCAACCACCACACCAACTGCTGGCCCCACAAACATGAATGGATTTTAAGCAGAGTCTCTCAGAGTGGTACTGATACCCCCGAGAAGGTGACATGAGTTAGTGAGCTAGGAGTGGGAGGTAAGTCCTGCTTCGTAGAGAAAAACAGAACAGGTGACAGGACTTACGTAATAATAAAGAGTCTTTTCTCCTATTTGCTGTAGGTTAATAAAAAAAAAAATACTTTTTGAAAACCGTCTCTATAATACTAGAGCATTGCCTCTCCAAGTGTCTCTCATTTAAATTATAAAATTGTCACCCCTGTGAATGTCTTTGCTTGGCCTAGACCACTAGTACCATTGTAAGAGAGATTAGGCGAGCAGAAAGCATGATTTTCTATCATTTTAAAGATGAAACAAGGCAATCAACAATTAATTTACTTGTCCAAAGACAATGAAAGGAACTGCTGCAGTGCTCAGAATCTCAGATTTACATTTCTCTTAGCAGAGTTCACAGTATCTGCTTGGTAAGCCTGTCAGTTTCTCCTCCAGCAGAGGGGAGGGAAACCAGTTGGTCTTGTTTACTCCTTATTTTTCATGTTTTTTTTCCCCTTGATAATGTGGAAGTCAACAGTGGGCTTTGTGCACAACACTATACAAGCCTATAAACTATACTATGCCTAAGCCTGGGGATAAACTTAATTTTTGGAAAAAATTAAAGACAAACTGACATTGTACACCCCTAATAAGATAAACTGATAATGGAATATCAATTGTATAATATTGCTGCAAAGGTAATTAACCTGAATATCATGTTAAGACGCAACTAGACAAATCCTTACTGAGACAGTCTGCAAAGCAACTGACCTGGACTTTTGAAAATATCAGTATCATGAAAGAGGAAAAATAGTCTGGGCAACTGCTTTAGATTCAAAGAGACTAAAGAGACTTTACAAGTACATGCAAAGCTGATTCTTGAGTAGATCTTGGATTTGGAAAAAAGATACTGATAAAAAAATTAATTAAAAATAAATTTTTAAAAAACCTGCTTGGGACAACTAGGAAAATTTGAATATGGCCTATATGTTATATAGTGGTTTTATATTACTCATAAATTATTCAGGAGAATGTCTTTGTTTTTACAAGATACAGGCGCAAGTATTCAAGGGTGAAAGGTCATGAGGCCTTCAAACTCTCAAATGCTTTGGCAAACTAAATAAGTAAACATGGGGGAAGTGAAAGAGAAAGCAAAAAGCACATTTGGTAAAAATTCTAACAGGAAAATTCAGTTGAAGAGCATATGGGTTTTCATTGCACTATTCTCACTTTCTTTTTAAAATTGTTTTTCTTTAGAACAATTTTTTTGTATGGAACTTGTGCATGTACATGATGAGAGACAGAGAGAAAGAAAGAAGCCCCTCCATAATTATGCCAAGCTCCCCTTCCTTCAGCCAGACCTGGGTCACTTGCACATGTGCCCTGTGTGTTTCAGACTGATCCAGCCGGGGATTCAAACCATGGCTGCCATGTGGACTCCACATGTTCTCTAGGAGTTCATTATCACTGTGCCACAGAGCCAGCACACAATGTCTCTTCTAAGTCTAAAGTTTAAAAAACATGTTTGAGAGACCAGATGGTGGTACAATGGTAACATAAATGGACCCATATGCAAAGGTCCTGGGTTCATGTCCCAGGACCTTCCTAACCACACTAGGCACACTTGCCCAGGATCTAGGCCAACTGAGACTGCTGGGGGTGAATTGTTTTATGAGGACTCTGTTAGGGGTTTCTCTCTCTCTCTCTCTCTCTCTCTCTCTCTCTCTCTCTCTCTCTCTCAGTCTCTCTCTCATCTCTCTCCTAATCTCTCTCTCATCTCTCTCCTCATGAAATAAATAAATAAGATTTTTTTTAAAAAAATTGATCCCGGGCTGGGCGGCACCGCTGGTTCGTCTACCCTTCCCCTCAGTCACCTCCTTTCAACCTTGTCCACGCGTGGGCTCGGCCTCCAGTGCAGCGGCGGCGGCCCCCGTTCATGCGGCAGCTCTCTCCCCTCCATCCCTCCCTACCAAATCCCAGAGCTCGCCATGGCTTTACTCACCGTGGCCGTGGCCCCGGGGCTCTTGGGAGCCAAGGTGAGCAACTAGGAGAAGGAGCTTGCTGTCCCAGGGTGGGGCTGAGGCGACTGCAGGCCTTCTAGCGCCCGGGGTCTCCCTCCCTCACCGTGCGCACCCCTCCGCGCCTTAAAGGGACCCTGCCCTGGGCCGTCTGCTAGTCCTGGTGCAGCTCCCAGGACCATGTGCTGCGCTGCCCTCCCGGCCCGGCCCCTGCGGGTGAGGGGAATACTGCCCGAGCGGGCTTGTGGTCTCGGGCCGCGTAGAGAGGCCGGACCTCCCTGTCATCCCGCGTGTCTAAGAATGCATCCTGTCTTGTTCTTGCTGCCCGACCTGCCAGTGCTTCTTCCACGAATTTGAAAGATGTATTGGCTGACCTGATACCTAAGGAACAGGCCAGAATTAAGACCTTCAGGCAACAACATGGCAAGACAGAGGTGGGCCAGATAACTGTGGATGTGATGTATGGTGGCATGAGGGGCATGGAGCGATTGGTGTATGAAACATCAGTTCTTGATCCTGATGAGGCCTTGGTCAAGATCTGATGTTTCATACACTATGCCGAGGGCGTAGTATCCCTGAGTGCCAGAAGCTGTTGCCCAAGGCTAAGAGTGGGGAAGGACCCCTGCCTGAGGGCTAATTTTGGCTACTTGTAACTGGACATATCCCAACTGCTGGACGGGTATCTTGGCTCTCAAAAGAGTGGGCAAAGAGAGCAGCTCTTCCTTCTCATGTGGTCACTATGCTGGACAACTTTCCTACCCATCTACACCCCAAGTCTCAGCTCAGTGCTGCCATTACAGCCCTCAGTAGTGAAAGTAACTTTGCCTGAGCATATGCAGAGGGTATCAACCGAACCAAGTACTGGGAGC
Organism: Tupaia tana; assembly: GCA_026018925.1. Taxonomy (NCBI): domain Eukaryota; kingdom Metazoa; phylum Chordata; class Mammalia; order Scandentia; family Tupaiidae; genus Tupaia; species Tupaia tana. The sequence continues at coordinate 17,300,098 of JAKSZU010000017.1, forward strand.
TGATTTACCAAGACTGTATGGATCTGATCGCAAAGCTACCTTGTGTTGCAGCGAAAATCTACCGGAATCTCTACCGGGAGGGCAGCAGTACTGGGACTATTGACTCTAAACTGGACTGGGCTCACAATTTCACCAACATGTTAGGTTATACTGATGCTCAGTTCACTGAGCTCATGCGTTTGTACCTCACCATTCAGTGATCATGAAGGCGGCAACGTAAGTGCCCATACCAGCCACTTGGTGGGCAGTGCCCTTTCAGACCCTTTGCAGCAGCCATGAATGGGCTGGCAGGGCCTCTACATGGATTAGCAAATCAGGAAGAGCTTGTCTGGCTAACACAACTACAGAAGGAAGTTGGCAAAGATGTGTTAGATGAGAAGTTGCGAGACTACATCTGGAACACACTCAACTCAGGTCGGGTTGTCCCAGGCTATGGCCACGCAGTACTAAGGAAGACTGATCCACGATATACCTGTCAGCAGGAGTTTGCTCTGAAACACCTGCCTAATGACCCCCCGTTTAAGCTGGTTGCTCAGCTGTACAAGATAGTGTCCAATATCCTTTTAGAGCAGGGCAAAGCCAAGAATCCTTGGCCCAATGTTGACATTCATAGTGGGGTGCTGCTCCAGTACTACGGCATGACAGAGATGAATTACTACACGGTCCTGTTTGGGGTGTCATAGGCCCTGGGTGTACTGGCACAGCTCATCTGGAGCCAAACCCTAGGTTTCCCTCTAGAAAGGCCCAGATCCATGAGCACGGATGGTCTGATGAAGTTTGTGGACTCTAAGTCAGGGTAAAACTGGAGATGGGAAAACCAACTACCAGAAAATGAGGAAGCTTAAAAAATAAAAGTATACCTTTGGTTTGTTCCAGGGGGGCCTTTAAGATTTAAGATTAAATTGTATCTGAGGCACTGATAGTACATTTGAAGTTAAAATCTAAATTAAGACTTTAAAATTTGAAAAATCACCCCTTTCCTAATTAGCTCCCTTCTCCTGCCTGGTATGAGTTGCCCATCAACTGTAGGATGACCAGGACTAAAGCAAGTGGTAAGTGTTAGGTTTGATTCCCCCACTCCTCACCATCTCTCAAGTGAGAATCTGGCTCCTCTTTCCCGCAAAGCTGGTTGCAGAAAATCTGCAGTCACTTTGGAGCTTCTGCTTCTACTTTGCGAGCCCTCAATAAGCCACCAAACCAGGACTCTGCCTCTCCTGTTTCCATAGGAATCATGTTGGATTTTCAGCTATACAAAGCCCCACAGCCCTCTTCCGCACACAAAACACCTCCTAGCAAGACCTACTGGTTGGCTGGGCATGCTTGGGTAATCTTATGCTACCCAGTGACCATAAAGGCATGGCATTTGTGATTGGCACCCAGTATTTTATTTCTTTTTAAAATTATCCCGTTAAAATTAAGGCCTAGAGTATTTTGTTTCCCGTTACTTTAATACCTCCTTCGAGACTTTCTATACCTGCTGCTCCTCAAACTGAGGATGCTCTGGACTTTCCCCTCTTGGTTTCTACTAGAGATCTTCTGACTTGTGGTCTTTCCCAGTCATTTGGCTTTATCAGTGCTTCATGTGAATTAAGCTGTTACTTCCATAGAACATAAACCACTCCCTGACCACCACCATCCCCCTCCCCCTTTTAATATGATGTAGGACACAGAACAGACACTCAGGAACAACCAGCATTATATCTTCGTAGTCTGATCCCAAGGGTACTAGCATCTCTTTTTGAACAGGGAAATGAATCAAGATTGGACATGGTCTCCTTTAAATTTCAGGTCATGGGGCTGAGGATATTCAAAATAGTAAGCATCCCTCCTCACCCCTCACTATAAGAAAATATCCCCTTATTTATCAGTGTCTTATTCCTGCCCCTCCCCTAAGCGTTCACAGTGTGGTGTTTATTTGAGAAGCTCCATTTGCACAGGTTTTCAGTGGCTCAGAATGTCCTGCTGCCTTTTCTTTGAGAAAGGATTGAGATACACTCCTGCTGTGCCCCCCTTCCCTCAGAACTCTCGCCTGTGTTTGTGTGGGTCCCTAGTCCCCAGAACCACACTATTGAGATGGACACACTGTAAACCCCTGGGTAACTGTCATGTCATAATGCAGACTTCAGGTTGTTCTGTATAAAATGAAAAATAAATGTTTTTATTAACAAAAAAAAATTGAAGGACCAGCAGTTAGCATGATGGCTATGTCACTGGACTCCCATGTAGTCGACCACAGTTCGAGTCCCGGACCCAGTGGCATAAACTCATGCCAGGCACGTGTGCATGTGTGCCCAAGATCCCTAGAGGAGAATGGAGGAGAAAGGATTGCAGTGTGGAAATCCCCCGTCCCCCCCGCCGGGGTGGGTGATTTATCACTTTCTGTCTCTCTGTCTCTCTCGATCTTTCTGGTGAGTGCATGCACCCTATAACAAAAAACTTCTCCAAAAACAATTAAAAATTTAAAAATTAAAAAATTTGAAAAAGTACTAATTTGGTGCTCCATAAATTTATATTTGTATTGAGTGAAAATAAATATTTTTCTCATTTTTCTTGGCAATTTATATTATATTTATCTATTTTTATGTTCATGTCAGACTATTAATTCATTCATTTAAAAAATATTTACCAAGACCCTACCACAAGCCAAGAGCTGTCCAGAGTTCTGAGGCCACTGTGGTGAACATGGCAGAAAGTGAGAAAACAAGGTCCTCAGGGAATTTGCCTTATAGCAGAGAGGCAAGTGGTGAGCCAAAAAAGAGGTGACATTTGTTTGATTATTCCACAGGTGGGCTTGTATGACCAGGAGCTGGCCATATCACAGTAAAAAGGGGCATTCCTATCCTGTTGGGGGGAAATAGGTCATTTAATAAGACAAATCCCGGTTCTGGGTATATATCCAAAAGGATTCAAAGCTAGATCAAAGATGTTCTAAGGGGAAAAAAGCAAAGCGTATTTTCCTTTGGGCTACTACACTCAGCACACCACCATACTGCATTTCTGGTCACCAAAATATGTGGTGGTAGACAGTGCAGGGCAGATTGTATTCCCACTAACAACCATTTCTCCAGCACACCAGAAGAGTATCTCCCATAATTTAACTCAATGCTAACACTATCTCCCTGGAATTGGAGTCAGCTTCCACAGTGTTTTGTACAATTAAGGTAACAAGATATGCTAGCCACTTAGTGAGTGAGTTCCGATTTTATTTAGAGTCGAATTACTAGTCTAGTTACTGAATTAAGATGGAAGCAGGGCTTCGTGGATACAAAGTCTCATGGAAGTTTGAGGCAGACCTTTCCATGAGAGGTTCTCAGGATAAATGACTGAACCTACACACTGATGATCTACACGGAGATGTAAGGTCCCCGGATGCAAGTGATGCAGGTGTGGGCAAGAAAGGCCTCAAAGAATAGCTCAAAGGCTGGTAAAGAAGATCTCACTGCAGTCTAAGCTCTCAATGTATCTGTCAACATCTTGGCTTTATATATACTGTCAAGTCTGATAATTCAGGCCAATGACACATACAAATAGTATGATGTCATACTCTCACCAAGTGAGAAATTATACTCCACGTTCCTATCACAGCAAACGTGTGTCACTTAGGTAGCAGATCGTTCCAACGCCACATAACACACAGTTTGAGAGCTCAGTCCCATAAGACTTCTCCCACTTCAGACACCAATCACAATCAGTAAGTTGTCATCTCTACTTGTGATACACCAGCTATCAACTGAGGTTCCCACCCTTAGGTCTGATGAACATTTGTCTAACATTTATATTGAGGTGATGCTGAAAGATTTGTGGAGAGCAGGTGGTAATATACTACTACTGCAGTCTAGACTTCTTATCATGTCTGGGAATTCCAACCCAGCTCCAAACTCACATACCCACCTCAGCGAAAGAAAACCCTGGCTGCAACCAGGAGAGGCAGCCTGGCGATCACATCCACGCATTGCTTCCGAAGAACACCATAGCAAAGCATTCCTCCCAGATGCATGCAGTGTACCCTGCAAAGAACGCTAATGAATGTCATTTTCTCCTTTTCATTGTATTGCCAGGGGGATTTTATTTCAGCATCCGCTATAGGCTGGCATTTAGGTGCTCACTGTGGACTGGCATCTAGTCAGAATCCCAATCTGTGTTGCTATAATCAAAGTTTGTAGGAAGACGCAACAACAACAAAAAAAAGATGCAAGAAAGAAGAAAATACATAAATACATGAACAAAGAAGGCCGCCATATACTGCCATTGACGGGCGACCTGGCCATGCAGCCTAGAAAGCGTCTTCACATCGGGGGTCACCTTTTGCAAAAGTGTTAGTAAAATCTGAATAGAAAAATCCTGTCCCTCCAAATATGCTTAAAGCTAACATGATTAAATTATCAAGAGATTATATTTTATTAATGCCATTAGAAGCCATAGTGACTCAGATTTCCACATCCAGAAATGCAGAAAAGGCAGGTGGCACAGAATACTTGATAAAGCAGCTGCCCCATCACACCTCCTTTTATTCTCTTTTCATACGTACAGACACCCATCTTGTATTTGCTTTTCAACATGAGCTGATAATACGGTAATATATTTGCCTGCAGGGCAAGTAACTTGTCTAATGAGACAAACACCTACTTAGCAAATCTTTCATACCAGCTTAGCCATGTTGGAAGAATCTTGTTTTTACAAAGTCAAGCTTCACTTTCGATATGAAAGCATTTAAGCAGATGCATAGCAGGTTCAAAGAAAAAGACTTTTTTCCCACAGATTCCCAAACTGACTTAGTTGCCTAAGGCAATACAATAAAATGCACCCTCTTTACTTCGATCCATTTGACCTTTGATGGTTCGAGTAGAAGGATCTCCTGGATGCTGGATGAAGCTAGTGCCCTTACTGCTCGTTCGTGTGCATCAGTGCTCTTGATCTTTAAAAAAAAAAAAAAAAAAAAAAAAAAAAAAAAAAAAAAAAAAAAAAAAAAGGAAGAAAGAAGAAAAAGAAAAAAAAAAAAGAAAAGACAAGGGCTGTCCCTGTAGCCTAGCAGTTAAAGGAGTCATTTCCCACAGGATTGACCACAGAAGCCCTAACAGCCTGAGAAACCCGTCAGACGCATGTGCATACCCCAAATCCCAACAGGACGGAGAAATTCAGAGGGGATTGAGGCATGACTTAGACTCACAAGGAGCACTTTCTTCTTCTTTCTCTCTCTCTTTCTGTCTCTCTGTCTCTTGTGAGTGCATGTATCCTCTGGCAATTTAAAACAAATACACACAATTAAAGAGAAAAGACAAGGACACTGTTTCTCTAAGAGGAATTTTTAAGTTCACAAACTCTTCTTAGATATGGAGGATGTCGAGGGACCCTTGAACTGAGATGTGCAAGCTATGCAGTTGCTAACATGCTCACCTCTCCTGTGTGTTCTCTAAGATTAGTTCTCCTTCTTCTACAGCCTCAGCAACCTCTGCCCTTTCTTCATGGAATAAAGACTGCCAGGACACAGGGAGGTGGATCCTAGAAAACCTGACCTGGGGCATCATGAGGGTATGCTTGGACCACCTCTCCATGACATGAATTAATACTGCACGCACACCAGATTCAGAACATCAATCAAATAGGAAGTGGAATTCATCAAGAAAATACGTTTACTTGGGGTGCCATAAAGTTTCACAGACTGGGTGGCTTAAATAACAGAGGTTTATTTTTTCACAGTTCTGGAGACTGGAAGTCCAGGATCAAGGTGTCAGCGGAATTGGTTTCTTCTAAGGTCACTCTTCCTGGCTTCCAGATAGCTGTCTTCTCACTATGTCTTTACGTGATCTTCCCTCTGTGTTCTGTTCCTAAGTACTTCTTATAAGGATGCCAGTTTTATTGAATTAAAACTCACCCTATTGACCTCATTTGAATTTAATTATGTCCTTAAAACTTTTACATCCAGGGCCAGCTGGAGTGTAGGGGTTAAGGCAGCTGGATCTCACATGGCCAACTGCATGGTTCAAGTAACAGACTTGGTGGCTTGAGAGACATGCCAGGTATTTGCATGCATGCCCAAAATCCAGAGTAGAATGGAAGAGAAGGGACTGCAGTGTGGTCACCTGTACTGTGGGATCCTTTTCCCCTTTCTCCCTCTCTCTCTAGAAAATGGATGTGCTCTACAGCAATTTTTTAATGCCATAAATTAAGTGGTACTTTAATAACATAACTTTAGTTCTCTCAATTTTGGAGTCTGAAAGTTGAGATCAGAATGGCAACATGGGGGGAACCAGCAGTTAGCGTAATGGCTATGTCGCTGGACTCCCACGTAGTCGACCGCGGTTCGCGTCTCGGACCCGGTGGCTTACAACTCACGCCGGGCGCGTGTGCGTGCGTGCCCAAGATCCCGAGAGGAGAATGGAGGAGAAGGGATTGCGGTGTGACCATCCCCCCTGGGGGGTGATTTCTCGCTTTCTGTCTCTATGTCTCTCTCTGTCTGTCTGGCGAGCGCACGCGCCCTATAGCGAAAAACCTCTCCAAAAAAAAAAAAAAAAAAAAAAAAGAATGGCAACATGGTTGGGTTCTGGTGAGGCCCTCTGCAGGCTGCAGAATGCAAGCTTCTTGTTAGATCCTCACATTATAAGAGGGCCTGAGAGTTCAGTGGGGCTTCATTCATGAGGACTCCTCCCTCTTTACTTAAATTACCTCCCAAAGGTTCCACCTCTTAATACCATCATATCAGGGAGTAGAATTTCAATATATGAATGAGAGGTGCTACAAATATTCCATAATAAAAAGCAGTTTGTTTCTGAAAAAGAATAAAGAGGAAGGGAACTTTCATAGTGGATATTACCATGTATAAAAATAAAATCCTAAAACAATGTGGTATTGTTTCACACTTAGTCAGACCTAATTATATAAGAACATTTGATATATGATAAGTATTGTAACTTGTATCAGTGTTAACAAGTTTATTGATTAATAAACTTCTCTTTAGATAATTGCATAGTCACTTGGGGAAAAAATCCATTTAGAGCTTTATCTTTTGCCAAAATAAATTCCATATGGATGATAGAATTAAAGTAAAAAGAAAAGAGAAATTTAGAAAAGCCAAAGACGAGGAATACATTTTTTGTGGTGTGAGAATGGTTTAGAATGCTTTTTAAATGTGCCCAAAAGCTGAGAAGTATTGACTCACATTTTTTTGGAAAAAAAAAAAAAAACTTTAAAATCCTCCATACATATGAACAATGGAAAAGAGAAAGAACAAACCAGGAGAAATATTTGCAAGAAGTGCATGGCTAAAGTTTAACATTCCAAGAACTCCTACATGTCTCTGAGGAAAGGAGAAAAATAGGCAAAGAACGTGAATAAGAAATTCAGAGAAAGAGAAATACAAATAGCAATCAGATGGCCAGAGTAGACCCTGGAGCCAGACTCTTCTGGTCCACCTCGGGCTTTGCCAGTGTATAACCGTAAGACCGTAAGACCTGGGAAAGTTATTTACCTTTGTTTGCCTCTGTCCTCCAACTGTTTGTTCAGTTCAGATTTGTCCACACTGGACTTTCTGCAGTTAAGGTGTACTTCTATAGAAGAAATAGACATTTTAGTTTAACATGAAGCTGTTCAAATGCTCATTTCAGAACCTCACTAACGTTGATGTGTTTGGTAAAGTGACATGTGTTGGAACTTTAATTAGATCCAATAGGAAAATAGACGTTTTCAAAGATAGTAATTTGAGCAATAATGAGAATAGACTTTTCACCATTTTCTTTTTGAACATTCAGATATTCAACCTGTCACTGATTCCATGTCAGCAGGGCTACAGCCATGCGATTTCAGCCCTGTGTTCTCTGTCTCCTGGCTACCTGGCAGAGTGCCACCCCACAGTGAGCATGAGAGGCGAATGCTGCCACGCACTGGAGAGAAAAGCTGTCAGAAGCTAAGTGAACAGCTGCAGGTTAAGCAAGCTTACCTGAAGCTGGCGTAGGCTTGAACTCGGTTAGAACCCCTGCGGGCTTATTCTGTTCCATCCGGATAACATCCCTGTTCTAGCATGGGGGCTTGAAATTCAATAATATAGCCAGAGAGGAGGGAGAAATGACAGGTTCTATTAACTACCTTGCCTTGGAATCTTCAGAAGATCACTAATTCTTTGATAGGAGCATGTGAATTAAAATCTTAGCTGAAAGACCTGTAAATGGTGTAATGGCTATGATGCTGGACTCCCAAGGGGTCAACCACGGTTCGAGTCTCGGACCCAGTGGCTTGAAACTCATGCTGGGCATATGTACGTGCGTGTCCAAAATCCGAAGAAGAGAATGGAAGAGAAGGGACTGTGGCCCTCCCTCTGGGATGGGGGGGGGGGGGGGTGATTTCTCACTTTCTGTCTTTCTGTCTCTCTGTCTTTCCAGTGAGCACACGTGCCTTATAGCAAAAATCTCTCTTAAAAAAAATAAATAATAAATAAATAAAAATAAATCGTAGCTGACAATGGACTGATAGCTCCACGTGCGTATGGGACAACTGCTCATCCATCTCTGAATGTACTTCAAATACGCATTCTCTCTGTGCCACAGCCTGGATATGGTATTCACTATCCCACATAAAAGCACAGGAATTAATTGGATATTGGTGGTAAATTTAGCAAAGAAAGGATAACAAACTTTCAAAGAAGCTCCAACTTTAGAAGGATTCAAGTAATAAAAATATTTTTTATAGAAATTAAAGATGCTGATGGCCAACAGGTGGCATGCATGCTGAGTTCCCATGTGGCTGACTACGGTTTGAGTCCCGAACCCAGAGGCTTGGGCTGGGCACGTGTGTGTGTGTGTGTGTGTGTGTGTGTGTGTGTGTGTGTGTGTGTGGTGTGTGTGTGCATGCCCAAAATCCCAGGAAGAGAATGGAGGAGAGGGGATTGCAGCATGGCCATCTTCCCTGGGGGGTGATTTATTGCTTTTTCTCTATCTGTCTCTCTCTGTATCTCCAGCAAATGCATATGTCCTATAGCAAAAATCTCTCTATGAAAAAAAAGAAAAGAAAGAAATCAAAGATGACATAATAGTATTTATTAGTTATTAAGTGCTTACAATTTACCAGGCACTGTGTTGAATGGTCTATATACATGTACCTAGTGCAAAATACTTGTATACATTTAGTCTAGATAGCTAATTAAATTAAATACCACACCCAAACCTACCAGACCGGAAAATTTAATCCCAGTTGTTATTGATGAGTAGTTATTTTTAGAGACACAAAAAATATGAAAGGTTTATGAGACTTCTAGAAAATGAGGGGCCGGTAGGTGGCATGGTGTTTAAGGCACTGGACTCTTACATGATAGACCGTGGTTTGAGTCCTGGACATGGCAGCTTGCTTCCTCACTTTCTATCTCTGTCTCTCTCTGGTGGGAGCACATGCCCTATAGCAAATTATAAAAAATAATAATAACAATACATAAAATTAAATAAATCTTTTTAAAAAATGTAAAACAGCCTCTATTCTTTGACCCACATTTATTTCTGCTTTATAAAGCCTCATTAAATTGTTCCAACACTTTGGTCTTTTGCAGACAGGCAGTGCTAGCATTTCTGTGCCAAGTCTGTTTGTGGGAGTGTTGGTGGGAGGCTGCTTGCCTGTGCTAGTGCCTACCAGGGCTACACCACCTCTGACCACTGCCACAGTTCTGAGCTTAAGGTCCTGCTCTTGCTGGGACCCAGAGACAGCTGTGTCCTTCCCAGTCTGAGAAAAAAAATCTCTATTTACTCATTATTGCTGCTTCCCAGTACTTCCTCTAGTATATTTTCCACAATGAGCTCAAGTACACACACATACCAAAAAAAAAAAAAAAAAAAAGCCACAAAAGATAAAGTTTTTCCAGAAAAGACATCGCTATACAAAATAATAATCATAGGGCCAGCACTGACATGGTGATTAAGGGGACTGAATCTCACATGGCCAGTTGTGTGGTTCGAGTCCCAGACCTGTAGGCTTGAAAAATACGCTGAGTGTATGTGCACATATGCCCAAAATCCTGAGAAGAGAATAAAGAAGGGATTGCAGTGTGGCCACCCTCCCTGAGGGGTGATTTCTCACTTTCTCCCCTTCTCTCTCTTCAGTGAGCATATGCACCCTGTAGCAAATTAAAATAAAAGTAATGATGATGATGACGATGATGCAAGCCAGACAACAGAGAAAGAAGGGCTGACCAGCCTTACCACTGTGACTTCAGTGTGCTTTCTTTGAACTAAGCAGATGTCACACGACATTCTTTCTCCAAATAACCGCAGGTTTGCCATCCCCCTTAGACTAATCATGCATCTTGCTGAACAGGCAATCATCATAGCCAATCAGCTGCTTTAGGCAGCTTCTGCTGGTGGACTTTTCCCCAATGCGGTCCCCTCCCCCATCTTCATAAGGCCCTTCTCTGTTCTCATTGCCCAGTGTAAAATTTTTCAGAACAACCTCCATGTTCGGTAACCTTTTACTAATGTAAAAGCCCTTCATCTTCCCAAGGTCAGTGAGCGTGCAGTCATTTCCTTCCGGCCATTTGGAGGCTACGACTGCGTGCCCTAGGGCCTGACCCTGGCATGATGCTAACTTTGCAAGACCAGTAAGCTCCCCTTTCTCTTACAACTTTTGCTTTACAGTTCTTCTTTTCGGCTTGGCAAGATATCGTCTTAGCCTAGTTGAGGTGGCACACTGTGCTCGGCAGGCTGGGATTACATAAGTGGACTGGTTCAACTCCTGCTCCAACCTAAAGGCTGGGTGTGGTGGTGTGTGCACCTGCTATTCCCCCTGGGTGATTGAGGTGGAGGATTGCAACATGGCAAGACCTTGGATTTAAAGAAGATAAAAAGTGTCTTCATATTCCATCTTTTTTTTTTTTTTTTTGAGAGAGAGAGACAGAGATTTTTGCTATAGGGCGTGTGTCCTCACCAAAGAGACAGAACGAGACAGAGAGACAGAAAGCGAGAAATCATCCCCCAGGGGGGGATGGCCAGGCCACAATTCCTTCTCCTGCATTCTCTTCTTGGGATTTTGGGCATGCACACACACGCATCCGGTGTGAATTTTAGGCTGCCAAATCCAGGACTCAAACCATAATTGACTACGTGGGAGTCCAGTAGCATAACCATTATGCCATCTGCTAGTCCCCAAATTCCATCTTACTCTCTACCCAAAAGGAGAAAATTTGATTCAGCTCCCTTGGAGAGAGAGAAAAAGAGGGAGAGGAAGAAGGGGGGAGGGGGGAAGGGGAGGAGAAGGCAGAACAAAAGAAGGGAACAGGAAGGAAATAAAATAACAACCATCCCATTTCTGTTGATTTCTAGACTGTAAGTAAAATAAAATACAAATTAATACCTTTATACACTATGAAATCAGTATTGTTGTATTGTCATTTTCCAAATGAGCAAACAAGGCTTAAACGGTTCAAGCATCCTGTTCACAGCCATACTGCTAGTAAATGATGAGGCCCGAGTGGAAACCCAGCTCCGTCTGATTCTAGAACTCATGTTATTAACCACTGTGATTGTTACCTTTTTAGCAGAAATATCTTAGAATTCTTTGAACACTGCATTGGATCAGAAGCATCATATTTTTTGAATCCTGCATTATAGCAAATGACATGACAGCTCATAGAAAGGTACTCAATAAATACATTCAGCAATTCAGAAACAAGTGCATAATAGCTTCTTAACACTATTTTATTTTTCTAAAGTGTATTTTCCCCAATATGATTCCTAAAAACAGTATACCCCAAATACTGTCAAGGGACAGTATTAAAATTGACAAAACATACTTATTTCTGACATTTCAGCACTTTCAAAAGCACCAAGTACTGGAGCCAGCAGGTGATGCAGTGGCTAAGGTGCTGGACTTCCACATGGCCTACTGCAGTTCAAGTCCTGGACCCAGAGGGTTGAAAATCACACCAGGCATGGGACCAGCAGTTGGCATAATGGCTATGTTGCTGGACTCCCATGTAGTCAACCGCAGTTTGAGTCCTGGACCCGGTGGCTTAAACTCACGAAAGGCGTGTGTGCGTGCATGCCCAAGATCCTGAGAGGAGAATGGAGGAAAAGGGATTGTGGCATGGCCATCCCCCCTGGGGGGTGATTTCTTACTTTCTGTCTCTCTGTCTCTGTCTTTTTAACGAGCGCACGCGCCCTATAGCAAAAACCTCTCTGAAAAAAGAAGAAGAAGAAGAAGAAGAAGAAGAAGAAGAAGAAGAAGAAGAAGAAGAAGAAGAAGAAGGAGAAGAAGAGGAGGAAGAAAAGAAAATCACAGCAGGCGTATATGCCCAAAATCCTGAGAAGAGAATGGAGGAGAAGGGTTTGCAGCATGGCCCTCCCCCCCGGAGCGGCAGGTGGGGTTGTGATTTCTCACTTTCTATCTCTCTGTCTCTGTCTCTTCACCCAGCACATGAGCCCTATAGCAAAAATCTCTAAAAAAAAAAAAGAAGAAGAAGAAAAATCCATTTTGCATGAGTCTGACATCACCTTCTACAACTTCAGTAAGTATATTATAAAAGTTTTATCTCAGAGGGCATTTTCTAATCAGTTTTATGAATTCCATATACCTGAATTCACGTCTGTTAAAATCTCTTTTAGTTCATTAATCTTTTATTTCACTACTACTTGCACTCAGTATTCTTCACCAAAAGCTTTCCTTCCATTGCACAAATAGAGCTAACTTATTATCCTGACTCGACCACAAAACAGGAGCAGAGAACGGCAGGGCTCTGAGGGCTTGTGTGAGTCATGTGAGTTTTCCAATAAATAGAAAATCAACAACATCTCTGAAGATGTAAGAAGGAAAGGTCAGACCTTCCTTTTAAAAGCCCAGAGCCCAGAGACTAAATGTGAAATGTCACAAAATTCATTGCGTATAGTATTTTACTTATTATTTTAGTAGCACAAAGGCAACTAATTTCATCTCATGAGTTCTAATGTCAGGCTAGAAAGGATGCATACTGATCAGAGATAGAATTTCCCAGCCAGGAATTTAGAGCTAGTTCTCCCTGACACAACGAGAGAAAGAACTTTCTAGGCAGTCACCACACTCTCCTTCCTCCCACTCCAATCCTAATGACATTCAGAATGCCCTCTAGAAGACAAATACTTGTTTGAAAGGTTTTTAAGCAGAAGGTTCTCGGTTCTCTCTCTCTCTCCTCTCCTCTCCTCTCCTCTCCTCTCCTCTCCTCTCCTCTCCTTCTCCCTCTCCTTCTCTCTTTTGAGGGTTTTTGCCATAGGGTGCATGTACTCGCTAGAGAGGGAAAGTGAGAAATCACCCCCAGGGGGATGGCCACCCCACCATCTCTTCTTCATTTTCCTCCTGGGATGTTGGGCACTCACACACCGGTGTGATTTTCAAGCTGCCAGGTCCAAGACTTGAACTGCTGCTGTAGGCCATGTGGTAGTCCAGCACCTTAACTACCATACCACCTGCTGGCCCTAGGTATTTTAAAGTAAATATGAATGATTACATTTTAGGCTACTAATTAAAAACAAAACAAAAAACTGTGGTGTGTGTGTGTGTGTGTGTGTGTGTGTTTTGGTATTTTGTTGTTGTTGAAATATGCTTTGGCCTTTAGTCTCTAATCATAAATGATCTGAGTGTTTTATTTAATAGCCCCTTCCCCGAGTTAGGCACTGTTCTAAGAGTCTTAATATTAACTCAGTTACTCCTGTTATTTACTGAGTAACAATTTGGTAAATACTGCTCTCGTGATCCCCATTCTTAAAAATGAGAAAATTGAGCAACTGAGAATTTAAGTCATCTGCCCCAGGCCACGTAGCTAATAATGACAGAGGAGCGGATCCTAAGAAACCTGGCTCTAGAATTCAACCTCATGCACTGACACATCACGTATGCACTTTGCATATTATAGTCTGCAGCATGTATTGTGTGCCAGGTGCTACGCTAAACTCTTTATACGACCAACCCCACTTTTTCTTACCGACACTGTCAAGTGCTCCATGCTACTGTGAGAAAACAGGCTCAGAGAGGCACAGACCTTGGTCAAAATGCCATTAAGTGGCAGAATTGACACCTGTCCCAGGTCTGCTGTGTACAAAGCCGACAATGTAACAGTTCCACTAAGACTTTCTCTACTAATCCTTAAGGAAGGGGCCAAAAGGAGCAGGTGATGGTACACCTGTAACACAACTGGACATACATGGGAAAAGTTCTGGGTTCATGTCCCAGGACCTCCCTGAGCCCGCTGGGCATGTAGGCAAGTCTCCATGATGCAGGCTGGTACTGGGTGGATTGCAGCATTAAGACCCTGCGGGGTGTCTGTCTGTCTTTGTTTTTCTCTAACTATCTTGTTCCCTCATGGAGGGAACAAATAAATAAAGAAGGGAAGGAGGGAAGAAAGAAGGGAAAATGAAAGGAAGGGGAGGAAAAAGAAAGAAAAAAAAAAAGAAAAATAGAAAAGAGGTCAAGGAACCTTTGATGTGGGATGAAGGACAGACTGCCCAAACTTGAGGCTAATGTGCTTTGATGATGATTTCTCTATAAATCTTGACAATGAAGTAATTCTAGAACAGGAAGAACCCTGAGATGATCTAAGCCCCAGCCATGTCCTTTTACTGACGAGGACCTGGGGCCCAGAGAAGATAAAGAACTTTCACAAAGTCGGGTAGATGTGAAGCCAGAGGCATGTTTAATTCCAGTTTTGTGCCAGAATTCCATGGCACTTTTCAGCATGGTGCATCCCGATTCCTATAGCGATTTGTACCAGAAGTATGTATAACTGCATGCATTTCTCTTTTTTTGGAGGTTTTTGCTATAGGGCACAAGTGCTTGCCAGAAAGACAGAGAGAGACAGAGAGACAGAAAGTGAGAAATCAGGCGCCAGGGTGGATGACCACACTGCCATCCCTTCTCCTCCATTCTCCTTCGAGATCTTGGGCACACACACACACACACACACACACACACAGACACGTGCCCAGCGTGAGTTTAAGCCACCGGGTCCAGGACTTGAGCAGTGGTCGACTACATGGGCATCCAGCGACATAGCCATTACGTTAACTGCTGGTCCCAACCGCATGCATTTCTAAAATACTTACTTAAAATATTTGCCAGACAGTGTGTGTACTCACCAGAGAAGGACAGAGAGAGGGCGAGGGCAGAAGCACTCCCCTAATGGATCATGGTCACACTGCAGTCCCTTCTCCTCCATTCCTCCATCCTGTTAGGATTTGGGGCATACACACACGTGCACCTGGCATGTATTCCAAGCCACCAGGTCTGGGACTTGAACTGTGTGGTCAGCCATGTGTGATCTGGTTCCCTTAACCACTAGGCCACAGGTCTGGCCCTTATCTCCAAGATACTTTCCTTATCTTGGTGGAATTCAGTACGCCTCTCTCCTTTGCTAAAACTATCCTTTTTGGCTATATTATTATTATTATTATTTAAAGGTCACTTTATCAGTTTGCCTAAACTTTTTTTGGTTTTAAGTTTGTTATAGGGCATGTATGCTTGCTGGGGAAAGATGGAAAGAAAATAAGAAGTCACTTCCCAGAGATGGCCACACCACAGTACTTTCTTCTCTATTCTCTTCTCAGAATTTTAGGCACACACGCACGTGGACCCAGCATATTTCTCAAGCCACCAGGTCCAGGATTCAAACCATGTAGCCAGCCATGTGGGATCGAGCTGCCTTAGCCTCCGCACCACCTGGTAGCCACAAGCCATTTCAATAAATAATTGAACAAAAATATGTATGTTTACCATATTTCCTGCTTCCTAATATATCCTCCTTTTGGATTTCTTTTAATTATTTATAATCTTGTTCTTCTTTGAAGATATTGTTTTATTTGGGACAAAAAGTGATGGACCTTAAGCAAAGGTCTGTAAGCCCTCCATGCTTTTAGTTGTGATTTATAATTCAACAAAAGGAAGAAAGAGCTTTAAACTGGAAACAATAACCCCTTTTCCATTCCTTGTGTGACCTAAGTTCGGTTCTGTGTCAATTCCCAGCATACCTCTTGAGTCTGTTTCCCCTGTGATTTGGAGGCTGTTGCCTCCCCTTTCCAAATCGTTTCTGGGCCTTCTCCCATATTCTCCCATACTCGACCCAGCGTTCTTGCTTAGGTGAGGAGGGTGGATGTGAGAAGCCACCTGCTCTTCTCAGCATGGAGAGTTCTCTGTTCCTTCAGCAATACACAAAAATAAGAGACCAAAGACAACAGCAGAGCTACCACAACTGGGAAAAGGAGAGAGAGTTCTCCCAAGTCAACTACCTGATTACTCACCTGATTTTTTTTTTTTTTTTTTTTTTTTTAAGATCTAAGAATATAGACCAGCTTGTGCCTAGCTGGTATTTCACCATCTGAGTTCTCAGCCGTCAAGCTGTCAGAGTGATAACTTACCTGTGACTCAGACCCTGAAGGGAGGGGGCGAGACTGGGGAAGAGGATGAGTAGATAAACAGGACGAATTTCTCAGAGCAAAGGATGCAGTTAACAAGTTTCTAGAGGTTTTCATGGACGGATAATGGTAGACAGAAAAAATAAAAAGGAGTGGTTGCTCAGGAAGACCGGGGAAGAAGGCATCAAAGCTTTTCTCAACGCTCATGAAAACCAACAGTCAATCTGCCTCTGTGTCTGGGCTGTCTCTGGAATGCTGACTGGTCCTCTCAGTGTCCCCCATTCCTGAGCTACATGCCCATCCAACACTTCTCCCTGGACTTCCCTTCCCTGGTGAGAAGGGAGGGGAGTTGGAGGGGGTGAGACGTGCTGTTGCCTTTGGTGTTTTATAAGTGGACTTGGACTCATAACGCTCTGTCTTCTGTAAGTCAATGACTGCCTAAAGGGAGAAGGCCAGGGTCACCAATCTGAGGGCATTTGTCAGAGTCCCAAATTTCCAGCAAAGTGCCTTATAAGAGGAGCCTGGTGCTCCCTCTGCAGAGGTGTCCCCGGTTAGAAGTATGCACTGAGGTAACCTTATGAGATGAAGTTCTTGCCTGTAATAGATATTTGATCATTTTCTTCTCTCTAAAACTTCAGGGAATCTTTTTTTTTTTTTCTGCTTCTTCACATGTTCTTGCTTATTACTAAGGAATCGAGACTTTTGAAATGTCATTGTCAGCATTTTCAGGCTATGATTTTCCTGTCTCATTAACAAAGGCCTCTTGAACTTTCTCTGCTGCTTTCAGCAAGGTGAGTGCTCTTGGTTTATTCTCGATGTTCACGTGGAGCTCCCACCCACTGCTGACTTTCTGACCTTGACCTGGGGACAGTCTAGAAATTGCACTTGTTTATTAAGATAAGACAGAGAGTACTGCCCTTCGGTTGTGCTGGTCCAATCGGGAGCCCTCAGATAACAAACTAGATCATTTCTCTTTCACCTTTAATTTTTATTTTAAAAGCACCTCTCCTTCACCTTTCGGAACCGGCAGCAAAATGATCTTCTTGCTTCAGGTTGGAGCTAATGTACTGGGAAAGAATGACCTGCGACCGGAAGCTGAGACTAAAACTATGAATGTCTGAACTACTTCAGGATAGTAAGTCTCCTCCCTTCGGTTCTTAACTAAGTCGAAGTTGATGAAATGAAAGTTTAACATGTATCATCTCATGGAATCCTTACAACACCATGATGCAGGAGACCCATTTCCCAGAGGAAAAACTGGCTCACACACAGTCTTTTGCTAACAGTGACTACACAGCATTAGGTACGGGAACGAGATCCAAGTATACGTCTGTTTGATTACAGTGCTTTAACTGCTGAACACACGATTTGTCCTTAAGTGAGATGTAGACAAATAACATTAGAAGTATTAAAAAAGGGGACCAGCAGGTAGCATGGTTAAGGCATTGGACTCCCATATGGCCAACTGTGGTCCAAGTCCCAGACCTGACGAGCTGCTTTCTCACTTCCCCACTTCCCCCTCTCTCTCAGTGAGTGTACCTATAGCAAATTAAAAATAACAATGATAATAATAATAAATAAAATTAAATAAATAATTATTTATTAAAAAAGAACTATTAAAAATGGATTTCAATGGTAAAACATAACCTTTTCTCACAAAGTTATACCTTTCTTCAGAAGACAGAAATTTGAATATAAATTCCCAAGATTCACAACTTGTTGAATAAGACTCTTAGATTAAAGAACTACATAAAGTAATGTTAGGCACTAGGTCTCGTTTTTCCTATAATATAGATATTTCAGATGCTGCAAGACCAATGGTTCCTGAAGCCTTTTCTGTTTAACTGGACGGAAAGATGTGGCCTGGACCAAAATGCAGAATCTGAAGTAAAGATTCTTACTCCATTCAGTGTGTGTACTTCTACCTTTTTCTTTTTAAAGTTTATTTATTTATTTCTCCCATGAGAGACAGAGAGAGAGAGACAGGCAATCCCACTGGGGTCTTTTTTTTTTGGACAGGCTTTTGCTATAGGGCACATGCACTCGCCAGAAAGACAGAGAGACAGAAAGTGAGAAATCACCCTCTCAGGGGTGGCCATGCTGCAATCCCTTCTCCATTCTCCTCTCAGGATCTCAGGCATGCACGTACATGTGCCTGGTGTGAGTTTAAGCCACCAGGTCTGAGACTTGAACCACAGTCGACTGCATGGGAGTCCAGTGACATAGCCATTATGCCAACTCCTGGTTCCCCCTCTCCTGTACCGGGGGACTTCATGCTGCAATCCACACCCAGCCCTAGTCAGCCTGGATCCTGAGCACATGCACACGTGCCTGGCTTGCACAGGGAGGCCTCAGGATGCAAACCCAGGACCCTCACGTGTGGATCCTGCGTCACAGAGTATTGCATTACCACATTGCCACTGGCTGGCCCTTTTTCCTTTGAGAAATCCCTCGGCTCTAACAACATCTGCATGAATGTGTCTGTTGTGTGTGAATATGCCATGGAAAATATCACAGAAAGGGCAAAGAGGATTAATTAGCATCTACCATCTACGGGAATTGTGGCTTCTCATACGTTCTCTCAAATGCCACATCAATCCATAGACTACATGATGTAATCTCTCTTTAATTTTCAGAGAAACCAAGACTCAGGAAGCTTCCAAGTGGCAGAACTGAAATTCAAGCCTGTTGTTAATAAATGAGTAGTAAAATATGGTTCATGAAGTAGGATTTTTAGATCAGTATTTAAACAAAACTTCCAGAGGGCACAAGCTTTAATATCAACCAAGATTTCACATATTTTTATTTATTTGGCATAAGGTTGGGTTTATTTATTTATTTGTTTAGATTATTTTGCCTTGGTGGAGTAAAGAATTCTGTGTAGATCACAACCCTTCAGTGTCTTTGCTCCATAATTACATAAAGTTCAACAAAGTTATCTCGAAGATATGAGTCTAGGACCACTGTATTTTCTCCAGAAGGTCGCTTATGAGTATGAGTTGAGTATGCCATGGAAGTTACCAGACACGCAGGCACCTACTTGGGAATTTTAGCAAACGACAGGGTTTTGCAGTTGAGGGATGCAACATCCACAAGATGAAGTCTTTTTTTTTTTTTTTTCTGAAAATATTTATAAATTCAATGAGGACATGCCCTGCAGTGTGGCAGGCATAACCTCCGATGCCAGCATCCTGACTAATGAACTGAAGTTCGTTGCTCAAAGGTATTTATTACAGTATCAGGAGTGAATTCCTTATAGCAGCTGGCTACAGCACTATGTGAGATCAAACAAGGTTATACACAGTTTGGAGGAAAACGTCCCTTGGGGATTTCTTCACTAGACATTAGCTAGGACAAGCACTATGGCTTTCAGCTCTATCAGAGTGACCCCAGTGGAAATGCTGGGGGTTGGAAAGCCACATGCATTGGAAATAACAGTGCTGCAGCTGTGTCAATGCTGAAACCAGATTACAAAGGAGAGATGACTTTGAAATCAGCACTTGCATTAGCTATCAAAGTACTAAGTAAAACCATGGATGTTAGTAAACTGCCTGCCGAAAAGTGGGAATTGCCACACTGGCAAGAGAGAACGGAAAGGTGGTGATCAGGGTTCTCAAACCAAAGGAAGTGGAGCACTCGATCAAAACACAGGGAAGAGGGAACCAGCAGTTAGCGTAATGGCTATGTCGCTGGACTCCCACGTAGTCGACCTCGATTCGCGTCCCTGACCTGGTGGCTTAAAACTCACGCTGGGCACGTGTGCGTGCGTGCCCAAGATCCCGAGAGGAGAATGGAGGAGAAGGGATTGCGGCGTGACCATCCCCCCTGGGGGGTGATTTCTCGCTTTCTGTCTGTCTGTCTCTCTCTGTCTGTCTGGCGAGCGCATGTGCCCTATAGCGAAAACCTCTCCAAAAAAAAAAAAAAAAAAAAAAAAAAAAAAAAAAAAAAAAAAAAAAAAACACAAGGAAGAGGACCAGCAGATGGTGGAAGTTTTGTCACTGGACTCCCATATAGTCAAGCGCGGTTTGAGTCCCAGACCTGGTGGCTTCAAACTCACGCTGGGAGCATGTGTGTGTGTGCATGCATGCCCAAAGTCCCAAGAAGAGAATAGAGGAGATGGGATTGCTGCATGACCATCTGCCCGGGGGGGGGGGGGGGGGGGGGGGGGGGGGGGGGGTGATTTCTCACTTTCTGTCTCTCTCTCTCTCTTTGTCTCTTTAGCCAGCGTGTGTGCCCTATAGGAAAAATCTTTCTAGGGGCAAAAAAGAAAAAAAAAAAAAAAACACAAGGAAGAAGAAGCTGATGCTGAATGTAAGAAGAAAGAAAAAGACAGAAAGAAAAGGATAAATAGGAGACAAAAATCAGGAATGTTCTAACTCATTTAGGGCACATTTTAGGGCAAAATGTGTCCTACTCTTCCATACTAGGAAAGTTTTGCCATTTTTAAAAACTTGTGTGGTGGAGAAATAGGACAAACTGAATTGTGTCCTTGTCCTTTCTGTCCACCTGAGTACTTCACTGTAAGGAAGGACCTCTCCATCACCCCCCCACACACACACCCCTTTTCTCTTCTTTTTTGGAATAAAACTTAGAAAGAATGGGGGGGAGGGAATTACCTTCCTTTTAAATATAATGTTTTGCTAGTAAGAGTTTCTTTTTTTTTTTTTTTAATGTTTTTGCTGTAGAGCACATGCACTTGCCATAGAGGAGTGAAACAGAGAGGGAAAGTGAGAAATCACTTCCCATGGGGAATGGCCACGGGGCCATCTCTTCTCCATTCTCCTCTCACAATTTTGGGCACGCATGCACACATACCCAGCATGATTTTCAAGCCTCTGGGTCTATGACTCGAACCATGCTCAACTATGTGGAAATCTAGCCAACTACACTAACACGCCACCTGCTGGCCCCAAGAGTCCCCTTATTTAAGCTTTAATTATAAACAATTTACTTGAAACATGAGCATAATACTTTAAACCTGGCACAGAATATTACAAACTGAAATATCACCAAATATGTTGTTACAAACCAGGCTGGTTGTTTTGGGGTGCTGTCAACATTTATAAACCACTTGCTGATAGAAAGAAACATAGCTTTATTTGATGATATTGAAATATGTGCAAGAGATTTCCACTCTTGCTGTCTATTGCCAGTAAATGAAGGCCTCTGTTCATTCGTGCTGTGATAGTTATCAAAAATCATTCCTCTCCAAGCCTTGAGCCCACAGGGACAAAATAATTGTCAGTTTCAAGAACAAAAGAGCAGTTCGAAACCATCTGTTTGATAGTGGACTTGTTATATCAAAGATTTCCTGTGGATGAATTTCTAAATCAGACAAAGGCAGCAGAAGGAGATAGAAGTATATATTTAACGTGACTGCATCATTCCAGAATGTGTCACTAGACCTCTGAAGGTAACTAAAGCTGATTTTTCTGTCCCCACTTTTTGTTATGTATGTTGTGTTATAAAAGGAAACAATTTTGTAGTTCCTGGACTTCATTTGAATTCTCCTCAACTCTCTTGTACATGAAAACAAATTTTTTTAGTTTTTTCTTTTTTTTGCCATAGGGCGTGTGCACTAGACAGACAGAGACAGAGGCGGGGGGATGGCCACACTGAAATCCCTTCTCCTCCATTCTCTTCTCTCAGTATTCTGGGCACACACGCACGTATAACTGGTATGATTTTCAAGCCACCGAGTCTAGGACTCAAACCGCATTCTGCCATGTGGGTAGTACCTTAAACACCACACCACATATTAGTCCCCGTATATCAATTCAATAGCAAATGTGGCAAGAAAAATAGGTTAAAATTTAAATGTATGAGGTCAGAGTCTGAATCCTAATTCTCTGTGAAATTTCAAGTAGAGAGTTTGATTGTGGGCTATACGTGTCACACACACACACACACACACACACACTGCTGTTGTGTAGTAGCTCTGTAATCTTTGAGCTTCTTTCCTTGATCATTGGAATGGGCAAGCCCTTATGGATTTAGTTCAACTTTTTGAAGCTGGTGAATTTTTAAATCAGAGATTCTGCTTGCTAAACTCAGGAAACGGTCCTTTGGAATGTGGTTGATAGTGATATTTTTCGTGGGAGTTTCTGTTGGAGTTATCTTAGATTTTACTTGTTAGATATCTGTATGGGGGGGTGGTCTTCAAAAATTCATGGACAATGCACATTATGAAAATGCTATGAATGGAGCTCAAAATTTTTTGCACTAAAATGAATTCACACTTCTTAGAGGAATAAGAAAGCCTTGGATTAACACTAGAATTATATACAAGTATTTCTTAAGTTACATTTTACTTCTAGTATTTATAAGCTTTAGTGATAATAAGTTCCATATTGTTACTGGCACCTTTTATTTTATTTTTTACTTTTTATTCCAAGCATGAAAGAGACAGAAACATACCATCCACAAAAAAGGAGACTCACACCTTGAGCAGTCCCAGATTGTGGGCACGCACATACCCAGCATATTCAAGTCTCCAAATTGAACCAGGAACCTTCCCAAGTGGGGTTGCCTCAAAAAGCACTGTGTTTTACCATGCCTTACCACCTGACCCCAGCAAAATGGAATTTTTAAAAAAATGTATTTTGATACAGAAAAATTCTGAAATCTATGCATATTTTTCATAATACTCACTTTTCATGATTTTTTTTTTATTTACAATTTTAATTGACATTTAACTCAAAAGCACAGAATGGTGCACATTTCAATGGCTCAGTGTTACATGATTACAAAGAAAATCCTTAGGTCAAACAGTTACAGTATCACACATCAGTTATTTCACGTTCAGTGCAAATTAAAGAAAAAAAATCAGTGCTATGCTTGAATAAGGTATGAAATAAGCATTTTGATCTAATAACAAAGAAAATTAAGTCTAGCACCTTTAAAATAAATACTGATAACCACTTTATAGGTATCATTAGCAGAGAGAAAAATCCAGTTCACTAACAGTGCAATCTAGTGGCAGCATCGTCCGAGTTGATATTGAATCCATGTAAACACACACAGCCCACATGCATGGTGAACTGACTTGGTTGGATGAGCCTTCCCCAACCCTAATTGAAAAGAGCTCCTGCTGGGTCTATTTTAAATTCCAAATCTGAGAAGCTACCGTGAGTGCTAGTCCGAGGGCTGGAAAGACATCGGTACAGTATAAGGGTATCAGTGTGTTTGAGCAGGATAGAGTTCATTTTCAGACAGGTTAACAAGTAACATTTGCAGCCCAATCCCTTCCAGGCCAAGAGTACACATGGTAACAGGCCTACCTGATGTGACCCTGACTTCAGTGGGGATGTTGCAATGTGGAGCCCAACACAGGAAAGGAGTGATAGCTGAAGTTCCCCATCGTTAACACTGCTTTGCAACCAGAAGACTCTAGGACAATCAGTGTAATGACAAATAGTTGTGATTCCTAACCCGCTGTTTATGTAAGGACTATCTACATGTTAAGTCTTCCTCTTACTATCAATCATTGATGATTAGCTCCTTCTGGTGCGGTTCTTACAGACACTATGTTTTCTTTTCGGGAGCACTCCCTCTTAGAGCTTCAGTCCTTTCTTTTAACAAGTATAATTTATTTTTCTTACAAAAAGAAACACTGAGAAGCAGACCCAGTGGCCAATATTTGCATTATGGTGTTAGGGAAAAAATAACTCCTACTAGCTTTTTTTTTTTTCCTAAGTTGTCTCACATCTACCAACTGTGCAGACCGAAGGTCATTTTCAAGTGTGAAATTTCTGATCCTAGTATCTTCACTGGCTTATGCATAACACAACTTATCCTATGCCCAAATACTTGTGGAATTGTGTGCTCAGCTGTCATCAACACCAAATGGGCTTGTAGACACAGAATGCCATAAGGATGATGGTCACCAGCAGGATACTGAAAAAGGTTCCCATCAACACTAGGTTCTGCCTGCACAGCACTGTGAATGGCCATGTCTGCTCAAGCGGTTCCAGCTCAGGGCCACCACCAGGAGGCTGCACAGGCTGAGACAAAGCCATTGCCACACTGAACACAGCACCTTCCTCTGCCCAGAGTCTTCATGAACTTTCAGAAGACCCCCATGTATGTATGAATATGAAATTTATTTTATTTATATTTAAATTATCTTTTTCACCATTAAGGAACTCCAATTTCCTATATTCTAGAAATTTTTTAGTAATAAAGGTTTTTCCATAATCTGTGTTTCATGGTTTTATATATGTGATCATATTTTCTCTCTGCTTATATCTTTCCAGACTGCAGCATCCATATCTCTTAAAGAGCAAAAATATCTATTTGGACAATGAACTGGACACCATGAACACCATCTCTACATTCCTGGATCTGAAGATTCAATGGAATAGTCTTGCTTCTTCTATTTAACAGCTACTAAATTCTTATTATCTGCACCTATTTCCCTAGATACATTTTTCTTAATATTGAGTTTGGTCTGCTGATTCACTGCCCATTTACATATCTTCCCATTTATCTACATTTCTCTTATAAATTGTTTTTAATTGTCAGAGACTATGCATGCTTGCCAGAGAGAGACAGAGACACCAAGAGAAAGGAGGAGAGCAAGTACCTGTAATGGGGCATAGTCACATCACAGTCCCTTCTCCTTCATTCCATCCTGTCAGGATTTGAGGTATGCACACACATGTTCCTGGCATGTTTCTCAAGCCACCAGAGCCATGACTCAAACTGCACAGTTGGCCATATGGGACCCAGCTCCCCCAACCAGCAGGCCACATGGCTGACCCCTTCTCATAAACTTTAATATCATTTGAAAATTTTGTAATTTCCCTGTATTCTCCCCTTTAAGTTTTTGTTTAAGTATTAAGTCATTAAGTGCACAGGATACCATCAAAAAAGTGAAAAGACAACCAACAGAATGGTTGAAAATGTTTGCTATTATATATCTGATAAAGAGTTGCACTAAGAAAACATAAAGACTGCTTACAAATTGAAAACAAAAAGACATCCAAACCAGAAAACAGTCAATGTTTGAATAGACATTTCTCCAAAGATGATATATGATGGCCAATATGCACATGAAAAGATGCATCATTACCCACTGATGAAATGCAAATCAAAACCATAATGATATACTACTTCTCACCCACTAAGTTGGCTAAAATTTTAAAAGACAGAAATAACAAGTGTTTGTGAAGATATAAAGAAACTGGAACTCTGACACACTGCTGTTAGAAATGTAAAGTGGTGCCACCACTTTGGAAAAGAGCTTAGCAATTTCTAAAAACTTAAATATAGAGAGGCCAGCAGATGACATAATGGTTACACCACTGGACTCCCACATGACAGACTGTGGCTCGAGTCCCAGATCCAGAAGCTTGAAACTCATGCTGGGCATGTGTACTTGTGTACCCAAAATCACAGCAAGCATGGTTCTTCCTAAAGGATAATGGAGGAGAAGGGATTGTGGCATAGCCATCCCCCCAGAAAGTGATTTGTGTCTCTCTATAGAGCGCATGCACCCTATAGCAAAAATCTCTCCAAAAGAGAGAGAGAGAGAGAAAAAGAGTTAAGTATAGAATTTCACTGTGACTACCTGGCAGGTGGCATGGTGGTTAAGGGCGCTGGATTCCCACATGGCCTACCACAGTTCAAGTCCCAGACTTGGTAGCTTCCTTTCTTTTTTACCCTTTCTCTCTCTCTCTCTCTGCCTCTGTCTGGCCAAAATTTAAAAAATAATACTAACAAATGGAATTAAATAAATAAATAATTCTAAAACAAATAAAAATAATAAAAGAATTACACTGAGACCCAATAATTCTACCCCTATGTATATGTCCAGGATAATTACAATGTGTATACACATACATATACATACTCATAAGCTTGCATCCAATTGTTCAGAGTAGCACAATTTATAATAGTCAAAAAGTGGAAACAATCCAAATGTTCATTAACTAATGAGTGGATAAATAAAATGTAGTATAGCCATAGACTGGAGTATTATTCATTATTATTATTATCCAATATTCAATTTAATTATTCCACTAAAAGTGCCGATATCTACTACAACAGAGATGAACTTTGAAAATATGCTAAGTTAAAGAAGTCAATTCCAAAAGACCACATAATGTATGATTTCTTCTACAAGAAGAGTCCAAAATAGCAAATCCGTAGAGCCTGAAAGGACTAAGGGAAAAGAGGAATAAGTAGTGATTGATAATGGATTAGGGATTTCTTTTTGGATTAATGAAAACGTTCTAAAGTTTTTGGGTCATCGGAAAAGCCATGACGTATTTTTCTCTGCAAAAATGCATCATGACTTTTCTGACAACCCAATAAATAGAGTGATGATTGATGATTGCACAATTCTGTGAATATACAAAAAACACAGTGTTAGATACTTCTAAAGTGTGAATGTTATGGTATTGAGTTATATCTCTGTAAAGCTGTCATTTAATATATATATATATATATATATATATATATATATCCTTCCCAGTACTAGTTTTAAAAATAATGTTAATGATTTTTCATTAGGTTTCTAATGTCAATCCAGAAATTTATGTAAGTTTCCTAAACTAGAGACATTTGGAATTCACAGCAAGCATGGTTCTTCCTAAATTTAACACCAGCAGCAATTTCTGATTGTCATGGGAGTACCTGATACTAAATATAAGGCATGTTCCTGCCTACACATTATTTGCATTCTGGTCCACAACTAACAAGGTCCCTTTCTAATTCAATACCCGAGATTGCTTACCTCTAGTTAAAAATACAGATTATATTAATCCAATAGCAATGATAATAATAAAACAAAATAGGAAAAAAGGAATATGAGTTAAATATAAGGGGAAAAATTCAAAGCAAAAGGCAAAGGCAGGAATTGGACTCACAACTCAGTCGAAAGGGACTTGTGCTGCCTTCAAGTTTAGACATTTTGGTCTTTTTTTTTTCTGAAAATGAAAGCTAGTTACAGAGGACATAAATGTCTTTCCAGGTCCCCACAGGAAATTAATAACAAAGGTGGATCTAGAGCCCAGATTTCTTAACCTCTAATCCAATACATCTTCTGTCTCACTATCATCTATCCTTTCAGATCCTCTGATTTCTCACATACAAAAACAATGAGTGTTAAAATACATTTTCCAGGGGCCAGCCAGTGGTGTAATGGTTCGGGCCGCTGGATCCCAGATGGACAATTGCACAGTTCAAGCTCCAGACCTGGTGGCTTGAAAAACATTCCAGGTGTGTGTGCATCCCCAAAATCCCGAGTATAATGACAGAGAAGGGATTACGGCATGGCCGTCCCCCCTGGGAGGTGTGTTCTCACTTTCTTTCTCTCTCTCTAATAAATGCAAACATGCTATATCATTATTTTAATTAAAATTTTAATTTAATTTAAAATTTTTTAATACCTTTTCAAAGGACTTATTCTGAGCGTTAAAAGGGGCAACTTGTGAAAACAGCACAATGACTGGGATGTTATTAGATCTCAGTAAGTATCTATAGAATGAATCCGTGAATAAGGCAGTAAATCTATAAATGTTTGGTTTTTCCTTTCCTTTCCCTGAAGTGTCAACTCAAACGTCCTCCTTCCCCGTTTCAAAAACAGGACTAAGAATTTTTATGTATATCAAACATTGCACAGAGAAGAGCTTATTAATATCAACTGGAAGGCTGAAAGTATCAAAATCTATTCTCTGAAATGTATTACATTCTAATTATGTTACCGTTCGCACTTAACGTCCAGATATGGCCAGGAATGAGGAAACCTGATTTTTGGAAATGAAGCAAGGATATGCTGCCACCTTGTGTACTGTGCCTGGAAACACCATAGTTTTCCACTAGATTAGTGTAATTCTCCAGAATACTAATCAAAAAAATCCGCAGTGAAGGGAGACATTTTGTCCTTGCGAAAGACAGAGTTTCTTCATCTTCTTTGTGCCCATGGGACTCCCTGACAACCTATGAACCTCTTTTCCTAATAATGTTCTTAAATGCGTAACATAAAACACTATAGAGTTAGAATGGTAACGATATTGAAATACAGTTATCAAAAGATTTAAATGACAAGTATGTTGGATTCATATGTATGTTTAATGAACACACAAGCAACAAAAGGCAGTGGTTAATCTATCTATTGCTATGATTTTAAACCAACAAATAGTGCAAAAAAATTTTTTTAGAGATTTTTGCTATAGGGCATGTGCACTCACCAGAGAGACAGAGACATACAGAGAGACAGAAAGTGAGAATTCACCCCCCACTTCCCAACCAGGGGAGATGGTCGCACTGCAATCCTTTCTCCTTCATTCTTCTCTTGGGATATTGGGCATGCAGGCACACACACCCAGTGTGAGTTTCAAGTCTCTGGGTCAGGGACTCAAACTGCATTTGGCCACTTGGGAGTCCAGTGCCTTAACCGCTACGCCATCTGATGGCCCCAGTGTAAAGGTATTTTGACACAACTGCAACAACAGTATTATGGTATGAAAATATGTGTTCCAGGCTATTACTATTATAGTTTGTTGCCAATATTTGTAATTGAAGGAAACATTAAAGTACAGTGAGAAGTTAGTGGAAAACCTTGTTTTTTCCCTAAGTTCATAGGCCACTGAATTCTTTTTTAAAAAAAATTATTTTAGGGAACCAGCAGTTAGCGTAATGGCTATGTCGCTGGACTCCCACGTAGTCGACCGCGGTTCATGTCTCGGACCCGGTGGCTTACAACTCACGCCGGGTGCGTGTGCATGCGTGCCCAAGATCCCGAGAGGAGAATGGAGGAGAAGGGATTGCGGCGTGACCATCCCCCCTGGGGGGGTGATTTCTCGCTTTCTATCTCTCTGTCTCTCTCTGTCTGTCTGGCGAGCGCACGCGCCTTATAGCGAAAACCTCTCCAAAAAAAAAAAAAATTATTTTATTTAACTTTATTTATTTATTCATTTTAATTTGACCAGAGAGGGGCTGAGAGAGAGAGAGAGAGAAAGTGAGAAAGCAAGCAACCAGGTCCAGGACTTGAACTGCTGTCAGCCATGTGGGAGTCCAGCACCCTTAACCACCACGCCATCTACTGGGCCCTTATTTTATTTCTTAAGAAACTGACTAACTTACCTGGATTCTAGTGAACTTGTACATTTTTCTCTTCCTCTCCTTCCTTTTCAATCATGTCCTTTTCATTTCTTTCCTATCTTCCTTCCTTCAACAATTTTTTTAAGAGAGATTTTTGCTATAGGGTGCATGCACTCACTAAAGAGATAGGAAGATTAAAAAGCAAGAACTCACACCCCCGCCCCCCCCCCCCCCCAGGAAGTATGGCCACATCGCAATCCCTTCTCCTCCATTCTCTTCTCGGGATTTTGGGCACACACACAAATGCGCCTGGCGTGAGTTTTAAGCTGCTGGGTCCAGAACTTGAACTGCAGTTGACTACGGGGGCGAGGGTGGGGTGTTCAGTGACATAATGATTACACCATGTGTCGGTCCCATAAGCATCACTTCTTAGAGTATTTTATTTTGGTGAAGAAAGACAATGTAATGTTAGCCTTCACAGCCACATGGACTTGACTACTGCTTTCTTGGAAGTCAAAAATCACAAAATTTGTTGTAGATTTCTTTAATGTATGCAAAAATTAACCAGGAGGTAACTGACTAATACAGTGTTTAAGAATTTAGTGATGTGTACCCAGGAGGTACATGACTATACTCTATTGAGAGATGCCTACTCCCTCTCTGTCTCTCTGTCTCTGGTGAACACACATGCCCTCTGGCAATTAGAAACACACACACACACACAAACACAAAATCCTGCTGGCATCTCCTCTCCGAAAGTCCGTTTCTTGGACCTGAACTGACTATGCATATAGAGGAAGAATAATCTCATTCAAATCAGACATTGACAAGATTATCTTCTTCCAAAATAATGGCCTTAAAATTCAGTAGCATCATTGACATTTGGCTATTACTAATAACCCTTATAATGTTTTCCTTTTACTTATGTTCTGCTCTATATGTCAAAATAGTTTTAATTATCTAAAGAATCTAATAAACTTGTTGGACCAATGTTACCTATATTTTAAACACATAAGCGTATTAAAGAAAGTTTATGACTTTTATTAGGGAGAAATTTTATGAAATGTAATGCATTTTATTGTAATGTGAATATACCATTGGTGGACAATAATCTTCATTTTAATCCCTTCTAAAAATGTTTTCTGAGTACCAGAGCCATTCTGTTAAAAAGAACTGAACAGTGTGTACTGAACACGTTTGCATAAAACTGTCTATTAAAAACAAATAATGAGTTTTGAAATTAATGACAGCATTTGGGGTTTTTAGGTTATGTAAGAGTATTTTTGCTCTTTCTCTCAAAAGAAACAATGGAAAAAAGAAATTTCTGTAGAAATTATTAGTATGGATCCTGACTCAGGATGGATATTGAACTTGAGCTGTAAAATACTGCTTTAATTGACTAAAAACAAAGATTTTTCTGCTGAGACTTCTCCCTCCAGATTAATTTCTAGTGGGTAGAGCTACCTCTGTCTCCTTCTCTCCATCTCTCTCTCTTTCTCTATCTCTCTGTGTCTCCCCATGTCTTTTAATTTTTTTAAGGTAAAGTGTTCTCTGGGCTCTCAAGCCCCTTCTTTATTGTACTAATTCATGCTTTTCCCCATCCCATTTAGGAAAAGCACAAACCCAGGCCCATCCTGAGATGGATACTAGACTTGAGATGTAAAATATTGCTTTCATGCAGCGCTTGTGTGCTCCACACAGTTTTCATTTTTTTGCTTTTTAAAATTAAAATCTAAAGTTTTATATTATCTTTTTTCTTTCTTCTTTTTTATTTTATTTCTTCTTCTTTTCCTCTTCTCTAATCTTTTCCTTTTTTCTTTACCTTTATTCCTTGGCTACTCAAACTCTACACACCAAGTGTCTAGACAGATCCAAGTGAACAGGATCCAAACACCTGAATACAATTAGGGTCAGAATATTCCTCTATTCCCACTGAATTTGATGCATGAAAAATGGAATGGAAGAGAGATTGCAGATCACCTCCTCCTGCACGCCTCTGAACACTCACATTAAACTTCAAGAATTAGGAAGAAACACACCATCCATCAGATGACTAGAAATCACCACAGGGTCACAAGAAATATGGGAAAGTAATAAAATACCTCTCCTCAAAGGAAAAAGAATAACTCCTCTTCATCCTCAAACAGTACAATTAAACTCATGGAAATGTCAGATAAAGAATTTAGGATATTCATAGTGACGAAGCAAACAGAAATGGAAGAGAAGAGAGACAATGAACTGCAGAAGAGGCAGGAAAAAGGAACTGACGCATTCTAGGGGGTGAGGAAATTCTTGCAAGATCTAAAAGAGTAAATAAACACTACAAAAAAAAAAAAAAAGAATCAAATGGACGTGTTAGAGATGAAGGCTTTAAGACAGGACGTCAAAACCTTCCCTGAAAGTATTAAAAGCAGACTAGATCATACAGAAAATCAAATCTCAGATGTAGAAGATAGAATCACTGGCCTAGAAAAGTCCACTACAAAGACTGAAAAATTGCAAAAAAAAAAAAAAGAGAGAGAGAGAGAGAGAATAATATACAAGAAATACTAGATACCATCAAACGTCCAAACATTCGGATAATTGGTATCCCAGAAGGTGAAGAGACTCATAAGGGCATTGATAAGAGAGGCATTAAAGAGGCATTCAAAGATCCAGTCCCAAGAAATACAAAGGACCCCAAATAGAATCAACCCAAGAAGATCTTCCCCAAGACGCATTATAGCCAGATTGACCAAAACCACAGACAAAGACAAGATACTAAGACTGGCAAGAGAGAAATAGCAAGTTACCTACAAAGGATATCTCATCAGGCTAACAGCAGACCTCTTATCAGAAACAATGTGAGCAACAAAAGAATGGGAAAATATATTCAAAGTGTCAAGGGAAAAGCAATTTCAACCAAGAATACTGTACCTGGCAAGATTATCCTTCATATGGGAAGAAAAGACAAGAATATTCTTAGATAAACAAAACCTGAAAGAATTTGCCAACACTAGACCAGATCTCCAAGAAGTTCTGAAGGGAGTGCTATACCAGGAAAATTAAGTACAGACACACAGAAATAAGGGTTCATAAACTAAGAAAATGGCCAACTTAATCATAGGGACAAGTCTGGAGTTGAATATTATATCCCAGAATTTAATTGGGAAGATCAGACCATATGAAAGAAGATAAAGTACATGAGACTGAACTGGTGAAATAGCATTTTATGACTTTTGACTAAAACATTACTGATTTTCTTCTAGGCTTTGTGTCCCAGTTTTAAGTATTTTTGTCCTGTCTTGAGCTGCCGATCAGTTCATGTACCTACTATTTGAACTAACCTGTTTCCTGGCTTTAAGTTTTAAGCAAAGTTCCTTAGCATTTATTTGATTTATTAAAGCTAAATACTTTTGGGACCAGCAGTTAGTGTAATGGCTATGTCGCTGGACTCCCATGTAGTCGACCGCAGTTTGAGTCCCGGACCCGGTGGCTTAAACTCACACTGGGCACATGTGCGTGCATGCCCAAGATCCCGAGAGGAGAATGAAGAAGAAGGGATTGCGGCGTGGCCATCCCCCCGGGTGGGGTGATTTCCCACTTTCTGTCTCTGTCTCTCTCTGTCTTTCTGGCAAGAGCTTGTGCCCTATAGTAAAAACCTCTCCAGAAAAAGAAAAAAAGAAAAAAAAAATAGCTAAATGCTTTTCCTGAAATTAAAAAATATATTTAAAAATATCTATTTAATGACTGTAGTAAGCTATATAGCATCAGCTAGGTGCTATTTTATAGTATATTCATTCTACTGAGAGTTTCATGCCTAAAGTCAGACATGTATTCACAGATATGTATATACCAGCTGAACTTGCTATTGAAAGTAGTTAGATTATTTAAGAAATTTTGTGAATCAATAAAATGTGGGGAATAAAAGGAATGGAAAACAACTGTTGACACCAGAGTTAGTGTGGGAGGAGGGTGGGAAATGGCAGAGGGTGAGAAATAGGGGGGGAAATATGTATGAAAATACATGTATATGGAAAATAATCGCTGATAACATGTATGATTAAGCCGCTATGCAGTATATTCTGGATGGGAAATCACATTTTGTATGCTGTGACAATGCTCAATAAATGAATGTAAATTAATTAATTAATTTTTAAAGTGAAAAATAAAAGAAATTCTTAGTGTTTCCAGAATACTTGATGACTTTAAGAGTATAATTTATAGAAAATAAACTTAACTGCAATAAGAAGGTTTCAACTGACAGCATGTATAAGTTCTATAAAACTCATGGTGTAACATGTTTTATCATACATGTGTTATCTACTTGTATTTATCAAGGAGTCCAGAAGATAAATGGCAAATAAAAGTTTTGTAAAAAGTTTAAATTTAGAGATAGTGTGGCTAGCAGATGGCATGGTGATTAAGGCACTGGACTCCGACATGACCAACCACAGTATGAGTCCCAGATCTGGCTGCTTGCTTTCTCACTTTTCCTCTCTCTTTCTCTCTTGCTCTCTGTCTCTGTCCCTCTCTGGTGAACACACATGCCCTACAGCAAATTAAAATAATGATAAATAAAATTAAACAAAACAACAATTCTTTTTTAAAAAATTTAGAGATATTAATTTAAACCAAGAACCTCAAAACAACTAGCTAACTAACTAGCCCTACAATGGCTAAATTTAAAAATACACATTTACTCAATAGTCCATCTATTAATTAACTGTAGACTTTTTAGAGGAAATGAGATCTATTTCTCAACAACATTAAGCAATATTACAAATGCAAAACTAAATTAATAAGATTCAAAGAAATCACAGGATAAAAAATAGAAAAGTAGTGGAATTGCTGGATCTTATGGTAGTTCTATTTGAAGGTCTTCGAGGAACCTCCATATTTTTATCCACAGTGACTGGACCAAGTAAATAAACAAAAATAATTAAACTCAAATTAAATTAAGAAAATAATAGACAAAATTAAATTTGTTCTTTTCATAATACTCATGGTCTGTGTTCCCACTCTATTATATTTTTGAGAAGCAGCTTAGTGGATCAGATTTTATAGACTTGGGTTTGAACCTTAGATCTGTTGTCTAAAGCATCATGGGATAGGTTCTGTGCTTCAATTTTTTCCATCAGTAGAATGTGGATAATCATTATGACTTTTTATATGAAAAGCATTTAGAATATAAAATACTTGATAAATATTAGCTAATCGCACTAAAGGCAAGGCTGGCTAATATTAAGAGAGCTTTCTCTAAAATCGCCAGTATTCAGGTCTCTCTTTAGTTTATTTCTCAAAATGTTAATTTTTTAAAATTATTTTATTTAACTTAATTTTTATTATTGTTATTATTTAATTTGACCAGGGAGAGAGAGAGGGGGAAAGTGAGAAAGCAAGCAACCAGGTCTGGGACTCGAACTGCGGTGACCATGTTAGAGTCCAGTGCCTTTAATCATCACACCACCTGCTGGCCCCTCAAAATGTAAATCTTAACATATGATCTTCAATTATATCTTTTATTCTCTACAGCATAAGCTGTAGGAAGATAAATCAGGGCAGCTGCAGAAAGAACAGAGGTTAAGAAACGGAAATTATGAATCAAACTAAAATTCTACTCATTGCCAATAAGTGTCCAAGAATACATGAAACATAGTTATTAATAGTAAATTTAATAGAAAAATAACCCTTTACTAGTGAAGCACAGTAGTAATTGTTAATATCAGTAAATTACAAATTACAATTTGAAGTTGTTAATAAGATCCTCATTAAAAGTTTGAAGTTTATTGTTGTTGTTTTAACAGAAATAACAAGAAGAAAAAAGAGGCTCTGTACCCTACTCCAGAATTCTAGTAGGAGATGAGTCGCAGGGTAGAGAGTTGGTGGTGACAGCTGGAAGGCAGAAACGTGAACAGACCGAATCTCTAGGGGCTGCAGGAAGAAAGGATTATGCTGAGAGCTGACCTCAGATGAAGAAGGTGACCCAACTGCTTAAGCCGCTGGAGAGCCCATATGTTACCTAACAGCAGGGAGACGGGAAAGATGCCCAGATGCCCAGTCAAGGATCCTATCAACCCCATGATTATGGAATAAGTGGGATACAGTGTATTCATTGGACTTAGACAGATCTAAGTCTGACTCTCGGCTCAGCTATTTGCTACCAATGCAATTTTTTTTCCTTCTGTTTTACATTCAATCATTGGATATCTTTACAACATTGAATATTAATTTTCCCAGCATGAATACTCTGTATGTTAGTCAGTCAAATAAATTACCAGATACGTTGCCATCAACAGATAATTTTCCATTTTTTGTCCATTGAACTGTTTTTTTTCTCTTGATTCCCTCCCTTCACCCCCTTCCTCATTTCCTGATCTCCTCCCATACTGTCTCTGGTATCCATAGTTGCTTTCCATGTTTTTATCCCTTCTATTCTTTCAATTTCTG
The DNA here is from genome assembly GCA_026018925.1 of Tupaia tana. Classification (NCBI taxonomy): domain Eukaryota; kingdom Metazoa; phylum Chordata; class Mammalia; order Scandentia; family Tupaiidae; genus Tupaia; species Tupaia tana. The sequence continues at coordinate 17,335,917 of JAKSZU010000017.1, forward strand.
CCATAGAGTGCAGACATTAAGCAAATTGTTAAAGCTCTGAATTTCATTTTCATTGCTTATAAAAATGAGGATGGTTTTTGTAATTGATTTTTTAAGAATTATTTTATTTAACTTTATTTGTAATTATTATTTTCCCGTTTGATCAGAGAGAGACAGAGAAAGAGAAAGAGGAAGAGTGAGAAAGCAAGCCACCAGGTCCAGGACTCAAACCTTGGTTGGTCATGTGGGAATCCAGCACCTTTAAACACTACGCCACCTGCTGGCCTTGGTATTGTAATTCTTACAGCTTTGTTGGCATTTAAAAGATATCATCTATAAAGTGGTTAACATGATTCCTGGTAGGAAGTGTATTTTTTTTATTTTTCATTGACAATAATTATGCATATTTATGGGGTACAATGTGATGTTTTGATACATGTACACATTACTACAAGATTAAAATCAAGCTGATTAACATAATCATCACCTCACATCTAATTTTTTTGTGTGGCGCAAACATTTAAAATCTATTCTCTTGAAGGAGAGGGTCTGCAACGTGGCCATCCCCGAAGGGGGGTGATTTCTCACTTTCTGTTTCTCTGTCTTTCTGGCAAGTGCACACAGCCTATAGCAAAAACCTCTTAAAAAAAAAAAATAAAATCTATTCTCTTAGCAGTTCTAAATATATATTAACTGTAGTCACCATGCTATGCAATAGATCTCAAAAGACATATTCCTCATATTTAACTGAAACTTTGTACCCTTTGACAAGCATCTCCCTATTCTTAAATTTAGTATTATTTTTGAAGCAAATATTTGAAAATAGAGATCTCTGTAGCTAAGAGATGTTAAGTAAACTATCAACTACCACAAAGAATCTACAATTCACTTAATAGTCCTAGAAAAAGTTATTTATTAAGGATGTTTACCTTGGGACCAGCAGATGGTGTAATGGTTACATCACTGGACTCCGATGTAGTCAACTGCAGTTCAAGTCCTGGATCCAGTGGTTTCAAACTCCTCCTGGGTGTATGTGCATGTGTGCCCAAAACCCCTAAAGAATGGAGGAGAAGAGATCGCAGCATAGCCATCCCCCCAGGGGTGATTGCTCACTTTTTGTCTCTCTGGCGAGAGCATGCACCCCATGCAAAAAAAAATCTCTCTAAAACATAAAAAATAATGTTTACTTTTTATCCTTTTCAATCTTGGTAGTTTTTCTTAGATTCTCTTTTATTTTTGCTTGTTGACTTTCTCATAACCTTCTCACCCTGGACTTCCCTGTCAGCTCTGTGACACGGCTATGAGGACACAGTGAAATGTCTATGTGCCTCATGTGCCTCTAAGACTCAGGACCAACTTCTGCTTGATGCCTGATTTATTGCTAGAATATCCTTTCTGCCTTAACCACCCTAAGGCAGGCTTCTGCTCAGGAAGGCAGCGCAGACCTCAGGTGCACTGGCTTTCGTGCTGTTCTGTCTGTAACAAGGACAGAGAAGTCACATACAACCACAGTCTACGTAAGTATCACTAGCAAGCTTGTTTACAGCTTCGAGATAACTGGCAAGGAAGCATTTTCTCTACTAGACACTATTTGTCACTTGCTCTCTGGAAAGCCACTGTGCTACAAGCTATGAAGAAGTCTGAAGAGATCAGAAAATATGATCTTTTCAACGTGATTTAAAATGTGTTTAAATTCCTAGTACTTGTGATATTGAAAGAACAGTTATCGTAAATACAGTATTCTTTTCAAGAATCATTTATTTAACTTAATTTCTCATTATTATTTTGTAATTTGCTACAGGAAATGTGTGCCCACCAAAGAAAGACAGAGAAAGGGAAAGTGAGAAAGCAAGCAGCCAGGTTTGGGTCTGCCAACCAGTCTGCCATGTGAGAGTCCAGTGCCTTAACCGCCACGCCACCTGCTGGCCGCAGTATGTATAAATGTATAATCTTTAGACTGTACATCAAAAGACTAAGTCACTTAACTTTTTTTTTTTTCAATTTGCCAGAGGGATCATGTGCTCACCAGAGAGAGAGAGAGAGAGAGAGAGAGAGAGAGAGAGAGAGAGATGAAAAGTGAGAAAACTCCCCCCCCAGGAAGGATAATCATACCTCAAGCCCTTCTCCATTTCTCCCTCCTTTCTGGATTCTGGGCACATCCATACACATACCTGGAGGATTTTTCAAATCACCAGGTCCAAAACTCAGCTGCACAGTCAGTCATGTGGTAACTAGTCACCCTAACCACCATGCTGCCAACTGGTTCCACTTAGCATCTTTTTCTTCCTCTGAGAAATAAAACAGGTGAAGCCCCTGATCTGTTAATTCCCCATTAAATCAACCATCGTGTGATTCTATGACT